>WIPJ01000223.1:64791-74946 GCA_018155075.1 Cassiopea andromeda
AAACTAATAAATGGGGGGGGGGTTAGAAAAATTTTCAAAAATTAATTAGAGGGCGGGACGGCAATTATGCAAGTAAAATTAGTTCCTTTGGCTCTTTCTAGATCAAAGTGAGCTCCGCTCTTGCGAACAAGGTATAATTATCCGGAATTTTTTTTACCTGGAGGAACAACATAATTTATGTTCACGAGAACGAATTTTCTTCGAGAATGTCTTCTGCTATCATCAAAAAGACGAATTTGTAAATTCTGATCAAAAGTCATCATTTGGCTACAGCCTCAATTTTCTTGTAAGCTTTCCAGAAATTGGGTCTGAGATTTTCTTAAAAAATTTTCTTAACCTTTCCTGAAATAAACTGGGTTACACTTTCTTTGCTTGTCTTGTATACTCAAATTTGAATTCCATCTTTAACATTTTGAATGTAATAATGATGTAATGACCACTTTTGGACAACACAAACATTTAATTTTGGAAATTGAGTCTTGTGATTTTCTTATGATTTTCTTAAGGTTTTGGCCATTTGAGCCTCATTTTCTTATAAACTTTTTTCTTATAAATTAAGCTCGACAGTACTTTTTCTAAACTTAAGTTCAGATTCATGCAATCTTACAATCCTTTTCTTTCAAAAGCTTGTAGTTGAAAGCAGTAATTCTACATTTTGCCAAGATTTATTCGTTTCAATGCTTATCAATGATACGACAATATGTCATTAGGATGTAGAATTTTTGTGTACTGTGTAGTCCCACCCGCTCCATCTGAGGAATGAGAATATGATTAAAAATCGGAGTCTTTTTGTATTCACTGTCTTTTTCAGGATTTAGGCAGCCAATCTCAAGCTTATTCGGCAGTCATTTGTAGTATTTGATCAACGCCTTTTTCCCGACTGAACCAAATCGAGCTTTAGCTGTACAAATAAATGTAATATTCTCATATTTCGTGCTTATTTTAGTCTTTCGTTCACCTGAAGGCGAGACGCCCTATTAGGCCGTAAGGAACTTCCTTTAACACATTCCACGAAGCATTTTTAGCAACAACCATAATACTGTCTCAAGTGATTTTTGAATTTCATTTACAAACATAGCTTTCTATTTATAAGCTGACAAATATTTTTACACACCTTGGTGACTTAATACAAGGTATGTTTTGTATTAAGACACCTTGTAAAAAGTTTGCCTTGGTGCCTTTTCCCGGCCTGTGGAAAATCCCATTGTTACAAGACTGATATGAAGATCTCATTCTGGCTGGGTCTGTTATTGATATTGAGTTATTCTGGGCAATCCTACTTGGGGGAGACTCGAAATAGCCAATAGGAAGATACCTCTAAAGTTAGAACGTAGTTAGCTGTACCAGTATGGAATCAGTGTTTTCTGTGCACGGGACTGTGTGCATAATGATTTTTTCTGTGCACCAAGCTGTGCACAGAAAGGGCGTTGGTATGTTTTTATAAGAGACTTGGCATGCTAAAGTTTCAATCAACTTTTGTTGTGATGACCAGATGTGAATTTGTGATTCTAGCGGAGCGTAGCCTTTTCCATTTGTAATAATATGTGACTCGATTTGAAGTCTTGCCTAGTTTTAGCTTTTTCTAATACAGAAATTTGGAAAATTGGTTTTACACAAGCATAGTCCATAGAGATGTTTGTGCACAAAGAGCTCAGTGTTAGTATGACTTGTGACAAAGTGTGCACAAAATTTTGCATGTGCGCACGGGACATGCCCTGTTTTTTACCAATTTCTTTCCATAAGCCTAGCGCACACAGCACGATTTTCGTCGCTGAGTACGAAGATTTTTGTCACTGGTGACGAAAACTTGCTGTGTGCGGGAAACAAGTACAAAAGATTTTTGTCGCTGACGACGATCTTCAATATCAAATATGCTGGAACTTCTTTTTCGTCGCTGACGACAGAAGACAAGATCTCTGTTGCCAGCGACAAAAATCGTGCTGTGTGTGCTAGGCTATAGTGGTAGCTGTGCTCTGCACAGCGAGCCTCGATGCCGAGAGGAGGCAAGGATTTGTGCAGAATGTAAAATGGTTTGGAAATAGAAATGAGGATTTTGAGCCGAGCCTAATTGTCGTACATCCCTTTCTCCTAATCCCTGAGATTAGTGCGTATACTCTGTTGCCTCCACATTGCTTATGTAATTTGCTTATATCAGGTTTGCTGTTGTTGCTGTTCTATCAGCACTTCTTAGGGACCGCTCATTGTTTATGCATCATGTTGGGGCTGGAGAGAAATCAGTTGGGTAAATACTTTTTCAGGCAGTTTGAAGGTTGGGTATATCATTTTGTGTCTCATAAAGGTTGGGTTGCATACTTTTAATAGCTCTATATTTGTTGGGTAGCTATTATTTTTATAGTGCACAAGGTTGGGTAATAAAAATAATTACCCAAATAAACCTTTCTCTTCAGTCCCAACTTGAGGCATAAGTTATGAACGGTCCCTCAAAAATATTCTCGGTATATTTTGTGTATTTAGGCATTTGTTTTTTCAACTTTTCATCGAACATGTTTACTTTAAGTTGTGTGGCATTTTATGGAGACCAAATCTCTTCGGAGGTCGCAAAGCTAATAGTTTTTCAAATACGCGGTTTTTTGTAAGAAATTTTTTCTTGGCGCAGTACTGAAACTTTCTTAACTTATTCACGATTCCAGTATGAAAACTTTCGTAAGACTTTCTTAGCAAAAATTTTTGAGTTCCAATGTTTTGCTCATCTGCATTAATGGAAAGTGAAAAAGCTCCATGTACACTTGAAATGATGAAAAATATTAGTAAATAACAGAAGTGAAACTGTGTGAGTAGCCAGCATCACATACATGATAATTTGTACACAGATAGATCGAGTTTTAAATATATAGACATTAAAACTTTCTTAAGTCTCAAAAATCCAGTACTGAACTTTCTTAACTTTTTGAGCAACTGAGTAGTACTTTCTTATAAACCACTTTCTTATAAAAAGAAAACGTGTAACCATTTTCTTATAAAAAAATCATGCAGTCAAAATGCAAACCAGACTTGCAGAGTGCAAAGTTATATATAACTATTGTATAGTAGTTATGCATTTCATTATATGCCGTAGCTATAACATTGGTTTTTCAACTTCGCTCGAAAATCAAAGACATAGAGTCAACTGATTATTGATGTTTTACCTCATCAGAAAGCAAAACAAAAATGGAACTGGACAATAAATGTTGTATCGAAAGTACAACGTTAGCCTTGATGAAGCTTGAACTATAAAATTCTTAAATTAACCTTAAGTTCCAGTGATTCTGAGCGTTAATATTCTTATAAACTTTATTCCCATGAAAAGGGTAAGGGTGTATGTTGCCAAACATCAAAAATATTTAAGTCTGATATTTGTGTGACTCGTATAACTTTTTCATTTAAGTTCAAAGTTAATTTCTGGCTTTGCAGTTGGGTTAGAGGTAGTTCATTCAATGAGCCGTAGATGAGCCGAACCTATGCATTTGGCAATTTGAGTAGTTACGTTCATCTTCGGTTCAACGTATGAAACCACAGAAAAGCATCGGCTCGAGCCGCGGTCACGCTGTTCATTGGTTCAGCACTGGCTCATCTCCTCCGGTCGCACCATTGCTGAACCAATGCTATAATAGGTTCGGGTCATCTATGGATCATCGTATGAACTAGCTCTTAGAGATTTAGCAGTAGAATTAACGGTAAGAACAAAATCCTATGTGATGATATGATCACTATAGTGGAATACCGAGACAGGGCGTCACGTAATTCAGAGGATTTGGTTAGTCCTCCTTCTTTTGTACGTCACGCAAGTGCTAGCAGATTTGTTGCATATAACTCGCATTAATATTGTCGCGTGATTTCTTTCTTGATGACTTACAAGGTGCCTCAGGAATCAACCCGTGCTTCGCTCTGAAAAGTTGTTTATCTCGCACGAGAAGTCTCTTAATAGTAGAGGCTTTTATCTACCCAATATCGCATGTCTCGAATAACAAGCAAGAGCCAGGAATGATGGGTGTAGCCGAAAGGTTATCTTAATTATTCATCCACTGATAATGGAAACAATAATCAATAATAGTCTAAGATTGCCTTTATATCAGGGGGTCTCAAACTCGGGGCCCGCGGGCAAGTTGAGAACCGCATATCAGTGCTTTGTGGTCCGCAACTGGATTGACAGTATAGCTTAGCCCCACAATGGGGTAAACCTCTTAAGGGTCACTGAGCTTTCTCTTATGCAGGCCGGCTTCGTTCGGGCCCTGCCTTAAGCAGCCCGGAGAGAATTTGAGTTGGAGATCCCTGCTGTATATTCTTGGACGACAAATGACGTAGCTTCGCCTGAAAATTAAAGGAAGAAATTCTAATCGTTGATGGACTTTGAGTCCTGTGTTATGTATTCTTAGATTATTCTTAAATTGCAACGAATGTGAGTCTTTTATGCATATAGCCTACACGTTTTTTATAAGAAACATGTTTACATAAGAAGCATGAAGCTGAAATTATGCAAAAATTAAGAAACATTTAAGAAACACAGGCAGCCTGAGTTTCAAATAGTAATTTTAAAGAACTTTTTTTACAAGTAAAGTTTTCATCAAGCTAGAAAGAAAATAGAAGCAACATCCATTGCATGCCGTACAAAATCTGAACATCCTTTTCCTTTCATCACAGTTGCCTAATCTGGGTTGTCATTGGAAGTCTTATGAATTCAAGAGACATTTAAGACACATTTAAGGCTGGATTTGATGGACTATTACGAGACATCCAAGCCGAAGTCATAAAGTTTGTTTCGTATAAATAAATGTGTTATTCTTATTAAAGGAAAGAGTGCACTAATATTAGCAGGATTCCAATAGCCAGATTTTCATAAACTATGGAAAATCCTAGGCAATATTTCTATATATGTGAAGAGTCTAGACATACTCACGGTATGCAGAGAACGGAATTTATGAATCAGTTCTTAGTATGAGGAAACTGGTCAGCAATATTGCTTGAAATAATAATTGTTTTCAAAACCCAGTGGTATCTTGAAGAGCTCCGCCCCAGATTATTGTAAGGCGGAGATGGGCCATAAGTCATTAAACCTACGCACGAGTCCCGTATAACAGACTTCTTTGTTTTATGGAAGCACGAGTTCAAGCGTGCCTTTGCAGTTATCTAGGTAGCAGCTTGTAAATAGTAATGATATACCGTTTAATAGATACAGTTCATCAATATGCTCTAGAGATTTATTTTATTCACCTACTGATGGTGGATTGAGTATAAATTCGAAACATGTATTTGAAAACTAAAAGCATTGCCGTCTTTATTCGATACCTTGCTAACTTAATTATACTGAGAAACTTTGGAAGAATAATGATAATAAAGAATTTATTTAAAGTTAGATGTATAAGAGTAAGGTAACTAATTTACACTAACTGCATGTTTTTTGTTCTGTAAGAAAGTTTTTTTGGCCCAGCACTGAAACATTCTTAACTTTTTCACAATTCCAGTATCCGAACTTTCTTCAGACTTTCTTAGCACATTTTTTAGGTTCCAATGGCTTGCGTATGCACATAGTGGAAAGTGAAAGGCCCCATCTACACTTGAAATGATGATAAAATTTAGTGAATGGAAGAAGTTAAACTGTTAGAGGACAACCAACATAACTTACATTATGTTTTATAAGTAAGTAAGTAAATGTAGTCCCGTATACTTTCATACGTAGGGGAGTGCCTGTTAGAGAGGACATTTATGCTGAGCCATCGGCATGTGAGGTAGGGTGGCCAGTTCCTTTCCTCACCGCCTTTATCTCCCCATTGTTGCCACTGGGTACACATTTGCTGCTGGGTGAACAGTGAGCGAGCATTCAGCCAGGGCATCGAGTCGGGCTCGAACCGTAGACCTTCTGCATGGGAAGCATGCGCTCTAGCCGCTATGCTACCTCGCTCATATGATATTTTATATACAGAAAAATCAAATTTTAAGTACATATGCACTAATAAACTGTTTTTGGTCTCAAAAACCCAGCACTGACATTTCTTAACTTTTTGAGTAGTCCTGTACTGCTTTCTTATAAACCACTTTCTTATAAATAAAAGAACGTGTTTTAGCAAAAAAGCAGGGCATTGGAAGAAAATCATCGGGAAAACCACCCATCCACAATTGTCTCACGGATGTATTTAGGCCTATTTTGGACAATTGTTCACTGCCTTTCAGAAAGAAATGATCGTTTCAACTGTCTTCTTAGATATTCTTAGATATATTTTTTAATTTCATCTATTTTTCATAGTACTGTTAGACCATATTTCTTTCTAGATCAAAAAATGGAAAACTGACTGGATCTAGAGCCTTGGAAGTAGATGTGCTGTGGTGGAGTGCATTATCCATCTACTACGGGGGTCCTTTGCAGATTGTATACTGACAAGTTATCTTCATGATTGTATAGAAAGAGAGAAACCGATCCATAAGTTTCCATTGAATTAGCCTTAGCTTCTCCCATCATCTTATCTAAAGATATGAGACATTCTATGGTTGCCATATCGTCGAGCTGATGTCGTTGTTAAAAAGAACAGCAAATTCTTTGTACCTTTCAACAGGATAACAGTTTTAGGAAAGAGAAAAATCCTGAGGAAGAATCCCCCTATCTTTCCACAATTGTGTATAATATTACACTGTTCCAACAGTGTTACTGAACATGATTTGTTTTTCTATCTTTTCTTTAGTATTTTGTAAGACTGCTTTCTTCTTTAGAGTTTTGCAGAGTTAAGTGCGCGCTTTTTTATAAGAAACTTAGTTTAAGACTTAGTACTAAAAGTTTCTTAATTTTGGGCCACATTTTAGTTCTAAAAGTTTCTTAAAAGTTTCTTAATTTAGTGAACTAAATTGCAATGAAAGTGCACTCAGAACGTGGATGTAGCAAACTATTTGCCCTACAACAAACAAAATGCTAAGTTAAATTCTAAAGCAATGTCATATTCAAATTGTGTTGGTACAGCTTTACGTTAAACCATGTAACAATTTCAATGTACTATTTGTCCAATGTTTCTTAGCTTTTTCCTTTCAGTACTAGGTTGCTTATAAAATGATTTCTTATTTAAAATAGCGTGTAGAAATAGTTGAATAATTGGAAGTACTTGAAAAGGCAATAAAAGGTGAAATTACAAGAACAACCAAATGCTAAAACTCTCTTAAGGTCTAATGAAGTCTACTGTCAGCTGAGAGAGTAAAGTCTAATTACAAATGTCGGTTTGAACAAAAGCAAACATTTCAGTTACGTTGTTGTTTACGGAGCTAATTCAACAACTTAAGCACATTCTTTTTATAAGAAACCTAGCTCACGGCCTAGTACTAAAAGTTCCTAATTTCTGGCTACATTTTAGTTCTAAAAGTTTCTTAAAAGTTTCTTAATATAGCGAACTAAATTGCTATCAAAGCGTCCGCAGAACGTGAATGTAGCAAACTACTTCTCCTACAGCAAACAAAATGTGTCCATGCGAGTTAAATTCTAAAGCAATGTCATATTCACATTGTTTTGGTTCAGCTTTACGTTGAACGGGCTTATCAATTTCAATGTGCTATTTATCTAAAGTTTCTTAGCTCTTTCCTTGTATTTCTGAAAGTTTCTTAAATTTCGGGCTGTCTAGTACTAGGTTGCTTATAAACTGTTTTTTTGTAAAAGTGAAACATGTTTATTATTGGTAGTTTCAAATACATCTAGACATTACTGAATTTAAGGTGTACTATGTCGTTTTTTTAATTAACAATGTTCCTGCCTTTGGTAGCTCATATTTTGTCTCTTAAATCTACCTTGACGGTTTGCTTTTAAGTCGATTTAAACTTTGTCCCAAGCAAGAAAGCTCACATGCTTATCGAGTTGACATATGCCAAGAATGCTTAGAAGACTCTATCAATTTCCATTTACAGATACAGACTATAGTTAGACAAAGAGTTGCTACTTTAGTTTAGAGCCAAAGTGCCCGGGGCATATGCCCTAGGGTTTAGCTGAAAAAATAGTGCCTGATAAAGGATAACCTTAACTGAAACACCAACTGTTTTAAGAGAGGTTAATCACAGCAAATCCGTCTACAAATTTTAAATAGCACGTTTTAGGTCTCTGCTTCAACAAGGAATTAGGTAGCTCATCTAGGGCGAGAAATATCTTATTATGTTTGGGTTGTATACTGAGTTGGGCACACCTCTGAGGTTATGAAAGGTTCGCGTTGCTCAAAGGCATTTAGATCTGATTTCCAGAAAAAGGCAGATATAGAGGGGTTCACAATGGAGGTATATGACGCAGTTGATTTCTGAAAATGCTGATCTCTCAGAAGCCGTGATTGGCCAAGCGGCCCAGCCAGTTCCATTAGCTTAACTGAAGTTAAGCATGGCTGTGTACGGTCAGAATATGGATGGGCGACCTCCAGATGAACGACCAAAACAGCTCATTCCGCCGTCCTCCGGAAGGGGCGTTAAACTAGGGATCCCATGCCTGAATGCGGCATGCACAGTAGGCCTAAATTAGCTGAATAAGCTAAGTATAACAGCCTACTCAAAATAAAGTAGACAATAACAACAGCAACAAAACCTTCGGTTTTCCTATTTCAATGCCGGGAAAAAACATTTGCACTAGGTTTTCACAAGTCTTGCTAGAAAAAGTTCCTAATGAGTTTGAGGTCACGCTCGTGGCAGCCCCGTATGGGGTAGCATGGGGTGGCAAGTGCCTCCCCTAGGTAACAAGCTGCCAGCTTTTTGCCACCCCTGGGAATCTATATGCAATTTTTATTATTGCTGAATCGTTGTAGGTAAGGAGGATTCTGAAAGCTTGGTTGAGCTTAACCTTGGTCTTTGCAAAATACTAGAAAGTTCAATCTTTCCTGCACAATTATTACCCATTTGATTGTGATAGCATGAAGTACGAAGCACGATCTCAAATTTTATATCACGTGATTCCTCCAGGACGCTTTTGCCAACCCCAGCACACGGGCCTGGCTACGGGCTTGGTTCGTAGGGAGCACCTGTGCAACGTCTCAAAACTCAATGTTCCCTTTCAGATAGATCATAGAAATGGGAGCTCACAGATCAAAATGCTGTTTCCGTGTAAACGCGAGGCCTATCCGTACCTATCTTTGTACGGTTCCTTTTGGAACCGTTCTCTTGTAAACAGGGCTTTAATAGAATTTTTTAGTGTTTATGTATTTAGAATTCGACTTATCTGTGTACAAAATGCCGTGTATGTGGTATTGGCTACCCTCTAACAGTTTAACTTTTGTTGCTTACTAAGATTTATCATCATTTCAAGTGTACATGGAGCTTTTTTAGTTTCCATTAATGTTCATGTACAAGACATTGGAACTCAAAAACTTTTGCAAAGAAAGTCTTAAGAAAGTTTTGATAACGATCGAGAATAAGTTAAGAAAATTTCAGTACTGGACCAAGAAAGTTTCTTATAAAAAAACGTAATACATTTAATTTCAATGCCATTAAGCATAGCAATGAGATCTCTTATGTTGAGTGCTGGGATCAGGGACCTAGAAGATCTGGGACGTAATGACTTATATTTTATTGTTTATCTTAGACTCACGCACGCACTAGCTTCGATGGCATATCTAATCAAGTTAACTTTTGTATATATTTTTTAAAACGCTTATATATTTTACAGCATCGTTTTCTGTGCTTCACATTAGCTGAAATAGCGTTATTCCTATCAATGCTTCTTCATCACTCTTTTCTATTACCACATATTGCAGCATTCTCTTCTAGTACTTAGTGTGCCGTGCTAAGTATTCAATATAATTTTACATGAAGTAATTATGAAATGGCCTTCAAATCAAGCATGACAAAAAAGACACACATGATAGTAGCACATGAATTTGGTTTGTCATTTGAAAAGCGCTGCGTTTGAAACAATGTCGTGCTAGGATCGTGCCGCATGAAAACAAAAAATACACGTCATTATGTCCCAGATCTTCTAGATCCCAGATCTTCTAGATCCCAGATCTTCTAGATCCCAGATCTTCTAGATCCCAGATCTTCTAGATCCCAGATCTTCTAGATCCCAGGTCCCAGTGCTTGACACCTTAATCATACTTGTATATGAACTCATTTTTGTTGGCACTGGATTTCACAGATTTTCAGAAGCTTTGTCAGGGCAGAAACGAGAAGTTTTGAAAGGTCTATATTCATTGCTTTATTATTGTATTAACCCTTTCG
>WIPJ01000223.1:80156-93142 GCA_018155075.1 Cassiopea andromeda
CACGCTATACCTCCTAATGTGTAATTCATGCGTTATCGCATAATTCAAGGTGTCATCCAAATTCCTAATTGTAGCTTACTGTTTCAGTGAATGGTTTAATATACTGCACAGTACTTATGTAAGGCACACCTCCCAGCCTAATCTCTCCACCATATCTTCATCACGAGACATTTTTCATGAGTGAGTGATTCACCACTCCGAATCAAAAAAAATCTTACACATTTCTCATAAAGAGCATGTATGTAAAAAACATGAGACTGAAATTAGACAAAAATTATAAAGCATTTGAGAAACATAAGCAAGCAGAGTTTCAAATAATAACTTGAAAGAACTGTTTTTACAAGAAAATTTTTTATCAAACTAGGCAGAAAATATAATTAACATCTATTACATGTCTCACAAAGCCTGAAAATCCTTTTTCGTGCATCGCAGTTGCCTAATCTGGGTTGTTATGGTTATGGAAAGTCTTGTTAATTTAAGAAAACTTTAAGATAAATTTGAGACTCGATTGAAACTAGAAAGTTTGTTTCTTGTAAAAAACGTGTATTAACTATATGCAGGAACGTAGAAAGCATTCAAAAGTGAATGGGCACATTCATTCAGGGGCACATTCATTCAGGGGCACCCTGACAAGCAACACGGGGGCAACTCTACTAGCTGCAAATCGGCCCCTAATCGGCACCGCACATGCATGTTTCTGAAAAGTGGGGGCACGTTCTTTCTGTGCCCCCCTCCGCTCTTACTTTCATGAATATATAGCTTTCGTCCATAAATATATATTCAAGTCTTTGTCGATGTCTTGCTCCATTATCAAAAGTAGAACAGAACGACAACTATGGTATCGATAAGGCAAAAGTTAATATACAGAATGTACTACAACTCGAATAAACAAAAATTATAAGAGTCTTGATTCATCGAAGTGAACTGAACAGAGAATAGATGACGGAGATGCCTTCCAGCCGGGCCTATTGGTGACGAACACATTTAAACCACTGCATGCGTCGCGAAGGTTGACTATTACGATTGGGAAAATATAGATGGATACGCCTTGTGTATACTGAGTACTTTTAACAGCTTTCTCCATTTGGTCCTCACAAGACCTTCCACGCGAAACTTTTCCCCTTGTTCGTAGCCATCTCTAAACAGTCAATGATGCGCACTAATTCTCCTTGCTTTATCGACTCATAAGTGTGACGTCACACACCACACTTGCTTGTTGCGATAAAATGGCTAGAACAGCCAACTTTAGGTGGTAATTTGCCAGATTCATTTTCATAATGGCTGGCTGAAACTTTCTCAAATCATTAATAAGACGGATTAGAATTCAAAAACATCAAAAAAGATGTGGGTTAATTTTGGCTGCATAAGCACTTTGAATTTCAGCGATTCTGAGCCTTAATTTTCTTATAACCTTTATTCTTATAAAAGAAAGTAAGTAGTTTCTATTTTAGGTAGCTCCACACAGAGTACAGTCACTTTTTCGTCAAACATTCAATGTGACTCAGTGGTGTAAGCGATGCAGGTTGGGATATGATAACTCCCAAGGGCCCACAATATTTTGAGGTACTGAGGAGGGCCCCCAAAGCATTTTTTATATGCAAATATTTAGATATGAACAACAACCTCTTTAGGGTTTCACGCAGGAATGTGCCGGTTGGGGAGCGTGGAGGAGGGGCGCCGCGCCCCCTCAATATTTTCAAATTTGCAAGATAGTTGGTCAAAAGGCAGCCATGCTGCAAGAGAGTGGACAACAGTATTTTCTGTGATTTTTTAGTAGCAATAGCTGGTCAATTGGTCAAAACGCCCCCCCCCACCAAAAAAAGGTGTCTCCGGCACATCACTGACTTCACGAATACAAATGCACTTTGCCACACTGTAAGATATCAGGACGACAAACACTAATAACTATAGATTAATTAGGTTTGTTTCATTTTGTTCGAGAGGCTAACTTAGGGGAGTCAAAATCAACAACCATCTATAACTGGGTAAGCTTATAGCTAGTTCATCGATGAGCCATGGATAACCCGAATCTATTACAGCATTGGCTCAGCAATGGCACAACCGCTGGAGATGAGCCAGTGTTGAACCAATAAACTGCGTGAATGCGGATCGAGCCGATGTGTTGTTGTGGTTCTATACGCTGAACCGAAGATGAACTTAACTTCTCAAATTGCCAAGTGCATAGGATCGGGTCATCTACGGCTCATCGTATGAACTACCTCTTAGAGCTGCGATTAGGAAGAAATTTTGCCAAAGATTTTCAAGACGTAAGTCCTTTGCGTTATTTGGAGTTAAAATAAGATGGGTCCAATTTTACTGAATTTGTAAGGGGTCCCAGCGTTCCTGTTGCGCCACTGATGCGATAGACCTTTCAATGAGTAAATCAGACGTGCGCTGCTGATCGCGTATGTACGCTCGTTTGCGCGTGCTGCTTGCTGGAAAATAATTTTGTCAATTAATGGAACATATTAATAAAAGCTGCAGATTATCTAAAGGAAGGTGTAATTATAAGCAATTATGCCATACTAAGTACTCGCTATTCTTCAGCAAGAGCACAAATTCCCTATCGTCCTTACTTTCCTCGCTTTCATCATTTACTTACGACTAGAATTAACAATTTTAAGGATAAATGACATTCAGATACACATTGAAGTAACATTGAAATATGCCTGCTTATACCGAGTAGCTGTGATATCTACATTTTTTATTGCTAGCTTGAGCTTCCATTCAATCCCCACTTTCCGCTTGTTAAATGTAAGTACTTGAAAATCCATTGGTGCTTATACGATAAAGTCAGTGTTTTCCGTTTTTCTGTTAAGATTATAACGGTCAGGTTTGAGAAACATCGAGTTCGTATTGTGCACAGCATAGCAAAACAACCAATATGTTTTGCAAAGATTTCCGATTTTGAAGTGGCGTGGTCAGTGATTATAACCGATGTTGTTTTGTTGAAAGCAAAATATTATGCACGAAACAATCCTGGTACAATAACAATTTCATTTTGACTCCTTGACTACGAAATTAGTTTTGAAATATGATATCTGGCCTAACCAGCTTTGAAGTGATTGGATAGGGGCTGGTTCTCAAAAAACTTAAATCTGATTAATCTACAGAAATTAACAGAACAGGCCAGAAGGTCGTATATTTGCGTGCTTTGTAATGCTTTTGGTTGGCTGTGGGAATAAATTGCTTAATTTTCTTTTAAATGCATGTGTGGTCTTGTTCATTCGTCCTTAGAGCATCGGTAGAGGGTTTTGATCGATGGTAATCTCGTCTGGGGATCCTCTTTTGACAATATACATTTGGCCAGTGGTGTAGAAGTAAATCAATAGATGGGGGTGAGGCTCTATTAATAGTTATGAGGCTCCTTTTTCATGCATCTTTACAGGAAACTTTCAAGTTACACGGTTTTTTAAAGAAACCTATCTCAAGGCCTAGTACTAAAAGTTTCTTAATTTTTGGCCACATTTTAGTTCTAAAAGTTTCTTAATAGTTTCTTGCATTAGCGAACTAAATTGCAGTGAAATCGTACACAAAACTTGAATATAGCAAACTATTCGTCTTATAGCAAAGAAATTGTTTCAGTGCGAGTTAAATTCTAAAGCAATGGCATGTTCACATTGTTTGAGTTGCGCATTACGTTGGTCGAGCAAGCTATTTGTCTAAAGTTTCCTAGCTCTTTCCTTGTAGTTCTAAGAGTTTCTTAAATTCTAGGCCGTCTAACACTAAGTTTCTTATAAATTGGTTTCTTTAAAAAATGATAATGTCTTCCAGTAAACTATGTCTTGTGAACTAGCAACATCTCGACAGCCTTTTAAATCTAAAATAGCCATTTACAACTGAAGAATGATTCGTCTATGCTCTTATTTCCAAACGCTTTATAGAGTTGTGAAGAGCTGTGCCTCCCTTCTCCCCACGACTTCTCTTCTATATCACGTGTTTATCTTTGACCTTATGGGGAACTTCGTGTGCAGCTTTGAGTCGAACTATAAACATGCACGTTTGATGATATTGTTGGGGAGATGAGATTGATTTGTTCAAAAATGGTTTGTGCTCAACGTTTTACATCGTAAACGCATGCGCACAAGCGGCTTTTTTTTGGTAGGTGACGTAATGCTACTTACGATGGTTTTTAAAAAGGTCAAACGGAATGGCGGGAAACCAGCAGTGCAAAATCTAGTTTATGTTTGCAACATAAACTTTATGTTTATGTTATGTTTATGTTTAGTTTATGAAGCAACATCGTGCGTGAAGAGACAAAAATCGTTCTGCGCGTGCGTTTACGATGTAAGAATTGTTCAATATGATTGGTCGAACAACAGATCACAAGCTTTGTTTAAAACAATAGACCATCGCTCTCGTCTCCCCAACAAGATAGTTCAATGAAAACAGCACAGAACTACTCAGAAAGCTAAACAAGTGTCAATACTGGGTGAAACTACTGTTGTGTTTAAAAAAAGTGGGTATACGAAGAGGACGAAATTATTAGTTTGGTCGATAGTTGTAATATGCAAACCCATAATTGGAAATTTTCCCTTAAATCCACTATCACTTGCTGGGTAGCCTATAATGCTAATCCCTGCGCATACTAAAATAGTACAACTTTAGACGGAAGCCACAAATCCTGTATAAGGGTTTTAAATAGATATAAATCCAACATCCTGTATTATTTCCACACTTAATCTTGGCTTTATCTTGGGAGGATGTAAAAAAATAACGCCCCGATGCTCATTCAGTCCCTGCCAGAACTTTTCATTCGGCACCTCAATGCACAGTTAAGCTTCAGGTCTACTCAAATGCAGGTACGATTACAATTATTTCAAGCAATGCTAATTTTAATGGGTAGTGGTAGGGCACTCGACATACAGTTCAGGGTCGTAAGTTCAAGTCCCAGGGGGTCACTTGATCTATCTATGTACGGGGGGCCCATCCGATATCTTTGGGTAAGGATTCGCGTTGTGATCCGATACTTAGAGGGGGGCTTTCAGCAATTTGTTACACTCAATAGCGCCATTTAGAATGGATCTCATCAAGTAAGTTATTTGATGTTTTTGGGTGTGTGCAAATTTTAAAAATACTTTTGGGTGAATTTTGGAAATCGCAGAGGGACTCCCCCGTATAAAAAAATGCTCGAGTGACCCCCCAGGGGTTCAAGTCTCCCTAGAGTCAGTCCTTTCCTTGCATCTGTACTTCATGAGCATATGTTCTTAGTTCATAGAAGACGTATATTTTCGTGCAACTTTGATTTTAGCGCCCTTTTCAGCTTTTGGCTCAGTCTTCATCGCTTGCTATGCAGATATTCAATCGCTCAGACTGAACCGCCCCATTTCGAACGGCATTCCTCACAAAAATGTTGGCGAAGTGCCCAGTGAATGCATGATCGTTTGACGACCCTTTTGCTGACTATCGTGAAGCATAAAATCAAATACAAACATAAATGTTCGATAAAATGTCCTATGTATGATCAAGGAACTAAAGATGCTTGAAATTCAACGGATTGTTGCTTTGCGCAAAGTATAGAACAATCACTACGCGCAAATACGCAAAATTAGAACTCAAGGAACCAAGAAAGCACTACAACAGTTCTGTGGATAGCAACACTCAAGGATACCTGGGGATGTACGCCAGGGTCTTTTTCAAGGCACTGACTGGTGGGACATCTTTCCCAGTGGATCCTGTTGTCTGTCCCAAAAGTGAAGGCGAAATTAGTACTTTTGGTCCAGTGGACTAAGTCAAAATGTGGCCCTATTTGCTTTTCCTTGGTCAAAATACCAATGTTATTGATGATGCTAGCTACAATGTTTGAGGATGACGATCGTGATGCTTGTGAGTATCAACTGGCATAAACACCGAGCTCTGTTGCGAATGAGACGGGGGCCCTCTTACAGACTTGGGGCAGTAGTCAAATTCCCTTAGAAAGTACTCTGGTTCTGGTGGACGCAAGTATGCACTCGCCCTCCTTACCCTCATTTTGGCATCCCTGGTTGCGCGCATATGAGAGTAAACCAACCATAAATACAATATTTCTCGACTAATTTCTTTTGTAAAATACGAGCCTCCGGCTAAATCTCAGTTGATTCAAGTGAGACCAAGAGCGAATCCTCAGTTTATATGCCGTAAATCCTTAAAGCCGTCGTAACATTTCCTTGCTTTATTAACTTCAAATCAAATACAAGTATCTCACAATTCAGTTTTTCCTCAAATGCCTCTTTTTACTTTTAGTTCTCAACAAACATGGGTTTATTTGTGAACAGAATCCACTGTCTGATTCACAGGCATTTGCAGGCAGACTTACTAATAATGTTATAGTTAGACCAGGCTGAACTCCAGTGAAGAAAAGATTAACCAGGCTTGAATTTGTTTAAATAGAGCCATACAATAACTGAACTATAAGCCTATGGTGAATAAAGTTAACAACTCTTGCTTGATCGACTTTCATTTTGACGATTCTATCTGTTTCTCAGATAGAAGCAATACAGATAAACAGGGGCAGTTCCCCACTTTTCACAACTTTCGTGGTAAAGTCCTATTTACAACTTATGTGCCATTTTGGACGTTTTAATCACGCCTTGTTTTCGTAAAATAGCATGTTTTCAATGACAGAGCACGTTGTATATTGAGAGAAAGTGAATCGTTAGTATTGATGTGAGCAGGAACAATTTCATCGCAATTGAGAGTCCGTATATACTACACAAATTGGTATACTGACAGAGCTGTCATTTTTTGCGTGTAAGATTGCCCCCGCCCATTTTTTCACTGTTTACTACTAACCTGAGTTTATTCATCTATATGTTTACCCATCTACCTGTCAAAGCATTCATGCCCCCTCAACCCCAAATAAAAATGCCTTGGAGCATGGAGGCGCTGCTCTTGCCGAAAAGGTTGACCAGGGAGCATGAAGGTAATGGGAGACAATCTTGTGAAGAGGTTGAAGGTAAGAATGCCCTGAAAACTTTCCTAAACATTGCTTCTCAACAGTGATAATAGCAAATTCTCATATTTCTGACAAAATGTGTGTTAAAGGAACAGTTTCCCAGCCACTGTGCAACGCATTAATGTTACAAACGAACATCAAAAACACGGAACATGTTCAAAACAAGAAAAGCTTAATTTCCCATCATACACTACGATTCTAAGTGAGCTGTGGATTTCTACCTGTTTCCATGCTCCCAGTTGTTTCAGTTTGTTTTGCCTATAGATTCCAGTGCCGCTTGTTATTCTGAATATCTGGAGTAATAAGTTGAGCTTTCTAGGCATTTGTTGACGAAAGTTAAAGTCATTATTGCAATAGAAGAAGAACATTAAACATGAGCATATGGCGCTGAACATACAATTTTGCAGTGTAATATGAACGGGTCAATTCAAGTTTACCCTCTTTTTTATAAGAATAGAGTTTATAAGAATATTGAGGCTTAAAATCCCTGGCTGATATTTAAGAACAATTCAAGATAATGCTAGGCTCAAGCTTCATCAAGACATAAGAACTTTTTCCTTTAGTTGTGATACCGCTTTAGATATACTTTTGCATTACCGATACAAACCATAATGTCTTGCTTAGTTTTTATGATGTAGTAAAACATAAACAAAGATTGGGCTATTTACCTTAAATTTTTAGAAACAGCTACACCTTAGCATTTAAGACTAATTTAAGAATAATCCTAGGCTCAAAATCAGAAAAATTTAAGAATATTGAGGTTTGGAAAAAGAAATTAAGTATTCTTATAAAAAAGAGTTTATTGCGCGAGCTTGAGAGCAGGAAAGATAGAGGCTATTCATAAACAAATGGGCTTGTATGTAAATAATCCTGTGAATTGCAAAGTAATGGATTAGATGAAAATTGTTATCAATAGATAAGATTATCTAATCTACTTGTAGTAAATTAGCAATCGAGTTAGTCATGGTGGAAAGGGATTTCGTTTAACAAAGATTATTCAACATATGAATGTACGTATGCATCTACTAGTGAATGAATATATTGACTAAGGAATAAAGGAAATAGATAAATGGACAGCCGTATGAAAAACTGAATTGTGTAAAAGCATGAATGAATAGTTAAAAAGTTAGTAGATTAATAGGCAGTTAGATGATTGAGTGGGTGAATGATTCAATGGACAAATGAATGACTGGATGAATTAATGAATGAATGAACGAATGATTGAATTATGACTGGATGAATGAGTAAGTGGATGATTGATTGAGTGAATGAGTGATTAATTAAATGATTGATTGGATGAGGGAGTGAATGATTGAATGAATGAATGAACGAATGAATAAATGATTGGATGAATGACTGTATGGATGAATGAGTGAATGTATGAATGAATGGATGAATGACTGAGTGAATGAATGAATTAATTAATGAACGAATGACTGAATGAATGGTTGAATGATTGAGTGTATGAATGAATAAAGGAATGGGTGAAGGAGTGAATGAATGAATGAATGAATGAATGAATGAATGAATAAATGACTGAATGAATGCATTAGGCACTACCTCACTGACAGATTGGCTTGCTCACCAAATGAATCAAAGAGCGAAAAACCTTTGTGAGGGAGCAGAAGCCTACAACACTGTAATTCTTCTGTGATGAAATGAACGAAAACCATGATTTCTCCACAACGGAAATTGATGTATGAGGGCTGCCAAACCGCTAAGTAATCAAAACATAAATCAAAACACTATGATAATAATCGGCAATTATGTAGCAAATTAAATCAGCCAAGTATTGCAACTGATAGCTCATTCGTCATTTATATATTGCCAACGTCTTTAAATGAGCTTATAGGGTTCAATTTTGTATTGGGAATGAGTTGAATTCCTATGCTTGTTTGTGGGTTGTGGCGCATCCAAGTACGTAACACTGAATTTGTCGTTTTTTGAGACCCCCTCCCCCTGCCGTATCGCCCCGTACTTTAGCTCTCCATAAAAACTAAACAATAGCGTAACAAATCAAGGTACCCTCCCTCCTTTCTAGAGGCGTTAAGTCACGGGTGAATACAAACAAAATTAACTTCAAGTCAACAGTGCCTCAGGAACGCGTTCCACATTTAGCAAGGTTGAAATGGAACGCGTAGATGAAATGACCCTTATTTATGTATAGTCCAATTCTAACTCTATATTTGCCAGACTAGTGGGTATTGTTCTAGCCCAGGAGTGCTACAGATCCGCTTCATATAATGACAAATGTTTGAGTGCACGGCTGAATGAGAAAATGAAATAAGCAAACCAATAATTATTGAGTAACTGATTGCTCTATAACTTGACTACTCTCATAAATTGATGAAAATTAAATCCAGACTGACTCACAAACATAGCGTAAGTACAATCACTCCCAGTTTGCTGTTTTGAGAACGGCGTTCCTTTAGGGGTATGAATGTGAATGAGTATGGAACTCAAATGATTTACAACGGTACGTCTGTGCTTTCATTTCTTCTTTGTCATGAATACACTAGTGTATGAGGTGCTTAGCACCCGTTTGCTGATATCCGCAAATCGATTCTTATTGACAACAAACACCTCTTTTTATTGTATGATTCCTACCTAAATAGGAGCCTTAAGCACAATAGGATAGTATTCATTCTTGCTTTTTGATCCCGATAATGTATAGTGAAATAATTCCATTCGGATGTCCTTAAGGGCGCCAATTGTTTTGATGAATCAAGCTGCAGCGTCTCTCTTTCATCGTTGTGAGGACGTCATTTGGAAAAATCTCATGTAGTTTTTGAAAAACTCACGAAGAATCATGAAAATCACAATAGTCAACCTCAACATAGCATAAGCAAGCCACAAGCAATTACAGAAAGTCACGTAAGTCACAAAAATTACAAAAACATCACGAAAATCAAATGGAAATATCATAGACAGGCACAAAATTCCTGAAAAAGTTTTAGAACGACAATCCCCTTAGTCTATACCATAGTACCTCAGTGATTTACGATGTGAATCTAAATGTGAGCCTCTCATATACTTTTTTGTTCTAAGAATAAAGTTTGTAAGATTGTTAAAGTCTGAAATTTAAAAATAATTTAAGAATAATGGCAGGCTCAAGTATCATCACCTTAGAATTTCGTGCAGTCGAGTTGCAATAATGCTTTTAGATTAATTTTTGCACCATCGGTACAATATCAAGTATTCTGTCAAATTTTGTTCTTTTTGTGATAAAATCAGACATCAACAAAGATTTGAATCTATTTCTTTGAGTTTTAGGCGAAGTTACATATTTACTTACATAAGAATAAGTTAAGAATTTTTTAAGGCTCAAATCCTAAACAATTCGAGAATATCTGAGGCTCACTATATAATTAGGCATTTCTTTCATGAATATAGTTGCAGGATAAACAGTGACTTTCTTAGGCTAGATCAAGCACGTGGCAAGCGTGATTTGTAAGAACTGGATTGAAAAGGCTTGGGTCTGCAAATCAATTACAGAGTGACTGTGTAGGGCACGCCAGTGCTCACCTTGCCCCATTCCAATTACCCATGGGTCTGCTGTTTTCTATGTTTTTTGTATGGCACTGAATTTGATACACCATTTGTTGAACCTTTGGTTAAAAACTGCATCTATCCACATGCTAATAGTGCAGAAGGCCACACCTGAATATTTCGCACATGAACGGGCTCTACAGAGAGAATGCGTCAATGGATAGCTGTCTCAAACGCAATAACATTGATCTCAATACACTTTTTTGACTTACTCATATCCTCTTGTTGTGATTAGCATGTGTATTCATCATTTTGTCAAATTTAATAAAAGAAGGAAATGCTAACGACTTGAGAAAACAACGATAGCCCATTGGTAATTAATCATAAAGCGCAAATATTTCTAAATATACTTTAAAAAACAAAGAGAATTGCCTCGACCATCACAGGCTTCTGTTACTTCTTTGATTCTACATTGAACTGTAATCTAGCCACAAAATCAGTCTCGTTTCGATAAAACATCACCCTGAGGCTATACGAAAAGATAACACGGTACAACAAAGATATTTTGAGAGTTCTTTTGAATGTATTAAATCCCGACTTATGGTGTCTTGTTGCAAAAACAATTTAATTGAATTTTATCATTGTCTGCTCTTAGGTCTAGTCTGTTTTTAGGCCTAAAATCATCCCAGTTGATTATTACAATGAACAAATAAGACAGTAACAGAATTTGTAATGGTGTTTTGCTAAGCTATCATTGTCGATTCATCAAAATATATTCCTCAATAATATTTTAAGCTTATACGGCCCAATCGCGTTTGTAGGATGGACTATCGGCGTTCTGATTAGGAACGAGAACGTTTGTCACTAAACTAACTCGATGCCCATGCTTCCTTTAGCAGAAGTTGCACAAGATTGACTTTTCTCACTTTTGGGGTCCTGAAAATGAAGAAGATTGGGAAGATCGAGGATAAACTTTCGATGACTGTGAAAACCTTCTATGGACGAGATCTAGGAACTGTTCCTTGTACTAACTTCAATAAACAAAGCAGAAAAATAAATGCGAATT
The DNA here is from genome assembly GCA_018155075.1 of Cassiopea andromeda. NCBI lineage: Eukaryota > Metazoa > Cnidaria > Scyphozoa > Rhizostomeae > Cassiopeidae > Cassiopea > Cassiopea andromeda. The sequence continues at coordinate 91,646 of WIPJ01000223.1, forward strand.
TAAGGCACATCTTAACAAATTACAAGGTAGTGAATTGATTGCATGTGTCAATAGGACCATTTTACACAAGCACCGGAGTGATGGCCAAGTGGTAGAGCGTCTGCCTCACAACCGGAAGGTCATGGTTCGAGCCCCGGCTGATTCATAACAAAGACTTTAGAAATGGTACACTCTTTTTTTATAAGAATAAAGTCTATAAGAATATTGAGGCTCAAAATTGCTAAAATTTAAGAATAATTTAAGAATATTGCCAGGCTCAACCTTCATCAAAACTAAAATATTTTGATAATCGAATCAAATTTAATTAAGAGTTTCCTCCCAACACAAAACATTTGTCACTTTGACGCTATATATATCTATATGTTTTAAAATTCGTTGAAATTTATGGTGAATCAACCCATCAAAAATGATTTAATATGTTTCTTTGATCTTAAGGCGAATTTACACCTTGTGTTGAGCAAGAACAATTTAAGAATAATCTGAGGCTCAAAACCGAAAATTTTTAAGAATATTGAGGCTCAGAAAAAAATTAGGTATTCTTATAAAAAGAACAGAGTGTACTCACTGCCTTGTCGTCTGGCGCTCGACATATGAGAATAGAGTGGGAAAGTTAAACTCGCGGAGCTACCAGTGGACCAGCCCCCCGCTGTAGCTTTCACTTCATTGCAGACGCGTGGCCTAGGGCTATAGAAACGGAGATAGGCGCCGCCCTATGCGCCATTGGGCGCGGAAAAGGACTTTGACTGACTGATTCTACCCAGGCAACATGCAAATAAATGATGATTATTCAGATCTTTTTCAAATGGTTAGGCGATTTATCTTTCGACTCTGTAAATGGTTAGGTATTGGATTTTAATTTTGTAAAAACGTGAGTAATGACCTGTCCCTTAGGTCTAGAAACTCATAAATATGTTGAGAGTTATATGGACTTTTTGATAAATTTTCTGAACGTTGATTGTTTTGCAGCCAAAAATGTTCAAAGAAGCTTTTGCACCAGCATTGCTCAAAAGCGATCGAAAGCAAACACGTGTTTTCAAAAGAACACCATCATTTGGCATGAGCTTCGATTTTCTTAACTTTTCTCGAAATTAAGTCTTCTTAGGATTTTCTTAACTTTTACTGAAATAACCTTGGTTAAACTTTCTTTGTTTATCGTATATACTCAAATTTGAATTCCATCTCTAACATTTTGAATGTAATAATGATGCAATATCGATTTTTGGCCAACAAAAACACTTAGTTTTAGAAATCCTCATTTTGTTGTAAACTTGTTTCACATAGAAAAACGAGTGCTAGATTCGGATCTGTACTAAAAAACGTTTTTATCATTTGTTTAGTTTTCCCTGCTCGACCCATGTTTTCGGCTACTTCCCACATGCTTGACTTTTATGTTTCCCATGATCTTCTCACGCTGCTTCAGTGGGTACCTCAAAACAAATATCTCTATTTTGTCTCTGAACCAACTATGATTTCCGGCCACAGCTGATGGAAGGAAAT
>WIPJ01000223.1:95935-108834 GCA_018155075.1 Cassiopea andromeda
TATATATATATACAATGTGCCTTTTTATTGTCATTTAAGTTTACTATTCCTTTCACGAACATACTTTCAACAAGATATAATATGTAAAAGTACAGTAAAAGGAAAAAGTAGAGCTAATATAGATGCAGCTCTATCGAAGGATCTTGCTTGGCAGCACCCTCTAAAAATAACTTCCTAGTGTATGCTGGGTAAATATTGCTATGCCAAAGAATTTGGGTAAATATATGGCAAACCCAGCAAAGATTCTTCAAAATTCCCCTGTATCCTGTTAGCCCAGAAGCTCAAAAACATTGTGTATACTCAAAAAGATACTTGGATCCTTGCTGTACTTAAATCCTATCCTTACATTGTAGCATATAGGATAACATGAGCTCTCTCGCATTAGTATCAAGAATCTATAGCCAACTACTATAAAACTTACGAATGCTTCTTTTTAATCCGGCAAACGTCGATTAAACGTCGGTATGATTTTCGTCTAGTTTACTACTCTTCGCTACTTCTTCGAAAACAACTGACATTGCGATAAAACTACACTACTTTAAAATAATCACTACAAAAGATGGTGCAATAACATAGAAAATATCCAATAAGACAGTAAAGCTCATAAATTGCCTTGCTATACGTTGTTCTAGCTTTATTGAGCAATGATGGTGCAATGTTCCTTATTCTGCGGATGACGTATTCAGTTACTGTGGAGGAGCCATGCAATACAACAATCCACCTTTTCGACGCAAAATCCACGGACCTTTCAAATAGTCTGCTATGATTGGATAAACCTCTATTTTTGTAAACAAAGACGCGAAAACTCGGACAGGAGTCTGTGGGAAAGAGCTACAACTACTTTCACATTCAAGTTCCATATTCAAGTTTTATACACAAAACCTTTTAGCACAATTACAGAAAAAGAGAAAAAACAATCTACGAACTAAGTTATGTATAACGAAAAGTAGCTATAAAAATTTACCAATAAAAACAAAACCTATTTAGTGTGGAGCTGTTCTTCCAGGGGGTTGTGTTTAGTTATGTCTTGCTCTTCATATACAATTTCAGTTGCCTTTTGAAAGTATTTATTGTTGTCAACTCACGTATTTCTCCATGCGTATTATTCCATTCCTTAAGAGCTGAGTAACGAAAGCTTTTTTTATAGCGCTCAGTCCTATGTTTAGCGATTTGGAGATTTTGGCTATTTCTTGTATTGTAGGATGAGAAACTAGACCTTGGTCTTTTCTAGGAAGCTATTTGGGCAAAGTTTGTGTATGATTTTATGGGTCATAACATTCCTATCAAACCAACTTATGTTTTCTACATTCATCTCAGTACATGACCTAGTATCTTTAATTTTTGCGTTCCTGATTATTTTGAGAGCCCGTGTTTGTAGTCTCTGAAGGGCAGCCAGTTTTATTCTCGACAAACTACCCAAACAACATCACCATAACGTAATTGACTTTCAACCAATGCATAATAGACAATGGAAAGTAGTGACTGAGGGAGTATATTTTCAATCTCTTTAAGGCCCAAATCCCAGAATTAATTTTGTCCATTGTACGGTTGAATTGTGCTTCCCACGAAAGGTTTTCATCAACAATCAATCCTAGGGACTTTGTTTGCGTTACTCTTTTTATGTTATGGTTATTAAAATGTTGAAACGCTGTTACTGCAAGCAATACCACAACGACTACAGGCGATAAAATACTCATACAATGAAGAACAGGATTTTCGTGAAAGTCAACACTACTTTCACGGTCTAAATTGATTAAAGCCTTCACCAGCGTGACCTCCAAGTCTGCCCTCTTGACAGCAGGGAGATCCGCAAATCATAAACGTTTACTTTGTCTATGCCATTCAACGGTAGATTGGTAGAGTTGACATCACCGAACTTTTCTAGTTCTCAAAATAATAGAAAGGTTTATTCACATTCACAGCAAACGGACACAGACTTGTCCCAGTTTTCGCGCTTCAATTTACAAAGATAAGACCTTAACCAATCATAGCGCTCTATTTTAAAGGTCATGTGACCCCATGTAACAAGTGTACTTTGCGTCGAAAAGGTGGATTGTCTCGTGTTATCGCAGATGCCTTGCGCGAGGGATTTCTCCCCCGCACTCCTCAGCTGTCAGCTGCGGTTGCAGGCGCGAAAATCTTGTAAGGTATCATTTCATTACAATTATTTTTAGAGGGTAGAGGCTACAAAAAAAGTGATTCTTGATTCTTGATAAAACGATTCTTCAAGCTGCGCAAATTTCCTAGCAAGACAGTTTTATATTTACTCTCAACAACGGGCTAGGTCATCCAGCCAGCGTGTTTTCTACCCCGTCTTTAGAAGCAGCGGGCTAGCCTGGTAAACCGGGCTAGATCATCCAGCTGAGGTGTTTTGTATCCCACCTTCGCATAGAGAATTTCGATTGGAATGTCTGTGTAAACATAGAAGTCATTGTTTAGAAACGCATGGTCTATAGCACATGCGCATTGCTTACAGTTTTACCCCGGTTGACCAGGCTAGCTCACCTGCAGAGTTTCACATGGGAAATTTGCGTCTTGGCTAGCCGAGATCTTGGTAGTTTCAGGTGAGATCTCGGTCAAGCGGGCTAGCCCGCTTCATATGTGAAGACAAGTAGCTTTTTCAGTATTAATCTCAATGCAGCTGAGATCTCACCTAGGCGGGCTAGCCCGGTTTACCCCGCTGCTTGTGAAAAGGCCCTCAGTTGCGCACAATTCTTATCCGAGCTAATTGCAGCTGCGTATTTTCTAGGCCACGGACGTTTCTCGTCGTAATGACATTGCTGTCGACCCAGACATTCCACCGATTCAATGTGAGCACCTGGGGGAGGTGTGAATGAGAAATCAGATATAGGATATTGAGTTGTTATTTGGAACTGGAGTTCTAATGACATATTGCTCACGTAGATGTTAAACTCTCTGATTCATTCCTCATCCTCAACTTGGAAACTTTCCACCACGTTGGCGGTTTCAGTCAACTGTTTAAAAGTGATTTATAGGATCCATCAACACCTCTAATCTGTAACGTTAGTCTTGCGTGATAAAAGAGAGAAAGGAACCTAGGTAATAACGACCTGTAGCATGATTTCACTTTTGAAGTGTCGCTAACGACCTGACCTGTTAGATTGTAGAAAGTTTGTGTGCACCCAGGGAATAGGAAGAGAAGTATATTGTGTCGTTGTCTCTCTGGATTCCTTCCCGCGTGTAGGTGCAATAATACAGTTTTCTGTTGCCTGAAGGGGAGGTTGTCAGAAAACGAGGTTGGAAAAATGCTGAAAGTAAAGCAACTTGAGGAGACAGGAGTGAAAATACCCCATTTACTATCGAGAAGACGCACAGTGGCGGTTCTACGGGGGGACAGGAGGTATCAAATATGTACTCAGAACCGCCCCTAAGGACGTACCGAATGTATAATCAGTGCTTCTTACGATGCGTACTCTCTTTAATTTTCCGATGGGGGGAAGAGTAACTCCTCCGACATTGGGGCTGAAGTATGACTTTTAGGGTACTTAAATGCCAAAAAATCTCCGAAAAAATAGTTTTTCGCCTTCCGAAGGGGGGCTGCTTGATTAATCAATCAATCAATTGATTGACTAAATCTTTCATGTTTAGACGGGGGCTGTAGCCCCCTAGCTCTCCCCTAGCGCCACCGCTGTAAGTTTCACAAAGTTGTAGGTACTCTATCTTAAGACCCTCATCTGGCGGCAATAATTCTAGATCAGAATAAGACAATGTCATTTTGGCTCAAAATTAATAGGAGGGCGACAATAAGTATGTCCTGGTATGTATCTTTTGCAAAATAAATATCCACGTGGTGTCGTCTATTCTGGATTAAAGAGTAGGCAATCTCAAGGCAAAAGCCAAATGCAACTTGATACCTAGAAGTGGTTGGTTACATACTGTTGAAAATTCGTCTTACACGCACACAGTATTATAAAGAGCGCGTTTTTGTCATTGCACGTGCACGCCACAGTAGAAGTAATAACAAGTACTAAATGGGTTTATTGTTCGTGTGACAAAGATCAATCACCCGGCGGTATAAACAACGTCCGGGGGAAATTTTTATAATCGTCGACTTATAATAAGCAATCCAGTTTGCTCATCTCTAGAAGGGATCGTATTCAGCTTCTGGCGGATGATCCCTTGATAGCCGCTCTGCTCCTGCTGTTTATCCCATTGCTGTCGGCGATTTTTATGTGACTGTTTTATTCCAGATAGAGCAATTACTTTAGACGCACGCGGGTTTATTTGCCAGTATTCAGGACGGATTTGTACGGCATCGCATTTGCTAGAGTACAGTCCTTCAACACTTAGATGCTTTATCAAGAACACTGTCAACGTCCTAGCTACAAGTCGAAAATGGGATGGAAACAATTGTGCTATTTTGCTGCCGTCATTTGCCTAAAATTTCTTTTTGTCGATTGTCAATGTGATCAAAGACCCTACGGTGGACCTCTGATGTGCTGTGCCGGTAAAAATAGTTACTGTTACGTGAAAGTGCGAAACCTGCCGAAAAATGATACGACAACAAAGAGAATTTGTTACTGTGATGAGTATTGCAAACTTACCAAAGATTGCTGCCACGATTTTGAGAAAATTAAGAAATCTTGTAGAGGTATGTTGTTTTGACGTAATGTATCTTCATTCAACTCTGGTCCCTTAATAGTATCCGAAGAAGTTTATGACATGTAGTTAGATATTTCAGGAATATAAAGAGCTATTTCAGAATAGTGCGATAAACTCAGCAAAGCGTGTATTTTCCCATTCGTATGTAGGAAGTTTTGACGTTTTCAAGGTATATACTATCACCGTTTCCTACGATGTTGATTGGGAAAATCTGACCCGACGAAGAACTTGTAAGAGATCGGTGCTAGGCTGTATTGGTTTCATTAGTTGCTTTTATAAACGGGTAGACTTCAGAAGGTTTATCTTAACGAAGGGGTCTGAGATATGTGATCACGCTTTGAACCAAACGCCGCATATACGGCAAGATCATTGAGCCATAGATTTTTAAATATCCGTTTTATTAACTATTAAGTGTGGCAGTTTCGATCCTCTTATTTAGGAAATAGTCCCAGATTAATTCAATCGCCATTTTGCAATCACCAAACTGTGAGATTTCTGTTGAAGGTTAGCTTGATAACGAGTTTGAATACAATTGTCTATACTTAGGGAATTCACATACGTACTGTTTTGGATTGCGAAGAATTTTGTTTCTTTTAAAATACAACACGTTGTTGATCACAGGAAAACATGTGTTCGAGGAATGTCTGTTTCGAGAGCTTTCAGTTTGAAGTCCTCGAAGAGTTCATCAGCGGACACTCGGAAATTCTTTTTTTACTTCCTATTCTGGCAAAGCCAACTTTGACATTTTTCATTCAATATATTTTGTGGCTTGCTAGTTAAGGTAAGCTGTAGCCCCTTGTTGCTAACTTAATTTATATTTGTCACTAATATACAAAGACCTATTGCCAAAAACATCCTAATTGGATGATTTCAAAAGGGGAGTTCCACCAATAGATATCTCAATTCTTTGGAACACAATGGACGACTTCCTCTGAATTTTCCATCTAAAGGAATTTCCTCTGTTCAATTCGATTGAATCATCCGTACTCTATTAGAGAGCAATTTCAAAATTAATTTAAAATCGGAATCTATTTCAATGACTCACTAGAATCCTGTTGTGTGCTTTTGCTTTTCACGGAATAGTTAAGGCATGTCGGCTTTTTTCTGACGAATATAAACATTTCTATTGACGGCATCAAAAAAGTCCATCGTATTGGCTGAATGGGCTTAATTGTCTATGACGTAAAAAATTAGCTGGCTCTAGCTTCCCTTTTACTTAACTTCACCCATATTTAGTTCCTTTTTTTCATTTTGTGTGGTTTCTTTCTTATCCTCTTTATCATGATAGAATTTGTAATATGTTGCTATTTGACTCCTTAACCTAGCGGATAAGCTTCATGTTATAACTCGTAGCTTTGGCTGAAATAGAAGACTTTAGACAGTTGATAGTAATAGCGTTCACGTAATTAAAACAAATTAATAAGCCATGCCAACTCTGAGGCATGTGATTTGCCTACAATTTGTATTGTCGAATGCCCCTGTATAAGTATCATCGATAAACACAAGAAAGACCATGACGCAGAAAACTTTTGCAATGTGGGGGCGGCACATGTATTCGGGGGGCACCTTCACAAACAATAAAGATGAATTCTGCAGGCTGCCAAGGCAGGCCCGTAGCCGTGGGGTGGCCAATGGGCAACAGGATACTAGCTTTTTGCCACCGCTGGGAAATTTTTTGTAATTGTTTATAGTTGCATTATCTTTCTAGCTAAGGTGAGATCTCCTGAAAACTCTGTTAAGCTCGACTTTGGTCTTTGTGAGATACCAGAAAGTTTAATATTTTCCTCCGCACGCGTTACCAATTTGATCCTGATAACATAAAGTACGAAATAAGTTCTCAGATTCTGTATCACGTGATAACTCTAGGGCAATCTCGCCAACCTCTCAAACATAGGCCTGGCTACGGGCTTGTACCAAGGGTCACTTAGCCTACACATTTGTGAGAAGTGGGGGAACACGTACCCGCTGTGCCCCCTGTACCCCCGTTAATACGTTTGTGACAGGGACAGCTGAGAGTTATGCAGGGTCTTAGGACGAATTTTTAAAATTGGAGACACATATTGCCAGGGGCACGGTCACAAGCAAAGGAAGGCAACTCTGTAAGTGGCAAAGGAAAACGTCTTATAGAAATATTTGACAAGTGGGAAATGCGTGCCCCTCCCCCCATCTCTATGTATCTGACTCTTACATCCATCCTGACAAAGAAACAGCAAATCACCCACCAATGACCCTTTTTATTATTTTCTATTTTCTCTCCTAGCCAGCGTCACTTTGATTAATATTATTGTCTGTTGCTTTGTGCTAAGGCTTTGAAAATATTTGCTTGAAGGGCTGAGCTATTAATTGTTCCAAAAATACGCTTTTCTTCCATATTCGAAATTCTTTTGGCTTTGTTGGCAAGGCAATATTAGTTATGCATTGTCGTAGCTTGACTTTGAAATTGTTTACTAATATCTGCTTGACTTACAAGTCCCTATGACCGGTTTGAGGACTGATGATCAAATAACGCTGGTATTCAAAGTAGAGATGCTTCTAGTGCATTCAGTCATTGAAAGAGAGTCTGTTTTGAGTCCTTATTTATAAAGCAAAGGTTAGGGGTCAATCATTTGCAATTCTGGGTACCGGAGGCGAGCTACAGTTGGGCAGGATATGAAAACTTTTCAAAGGATAAGTGGTGGCATGAAACTTTCTGGAAAATTTCGAGCATTGTACATTTTCTCAATCGGGTATGAAGATTTTTTGAAAAAATAGAAGGGGTATAAAACTGATGAAAGTGTCTAAATTCTAACCCACCCGGTTGGCCAGAGTTATAAATGACTGGCCCCTTACGGGTACCCTTCTTGACTTAAATGTTTGTGTAACAGACCATCACATTTGTGTAGCATGGGTGACATGCTTTATAGCTACTTAGTTTCTTCCTGCCACCCAGGGGTGTCAGAGGTTTGTCTTGCGAAAATTTTATTGAGCTGTTTAAAAGTTGCTTCATATGCCTAAAAGCTTAAGAATATTGAGGCCTAGCGAAAAATTTGGTATTCTCTTAAAAAGCATATATTTCTTCACTACTACTTCTACTGTAAAGCTAACCTAATTCATAAATATACAATACAGAAAATCATAGTGCAAGTGTGCAATCTTGGTGCAATGTTCGTTCAGTGACAATAGAGAGTTTACGCAACACGACGCGTCTGCTCATGACGAGCCAAAGGAGTCTAGAAACTAGCGCGATATTCAGATTCGCGCCAATGCTTGCGAAAGGATGGCGTGACCGCGCTCGTTTCTAGACTTCTTTGGCTCGTCGTCTGAAGACGCGTCGTGTAGCGTAACCTCTTTAATATGCCTTTCGGGACGAATGACATAATGCGTTCATGCAGAGGAGCCATACTATTCAACCTTCTCTTGTACAGAACAAGAGTTGACTGATCAAATCTTGGGGTTCTGGGTTGAATCAGTCGACAATAGAATCAGCAAAAAATCTGAAAGTTGATTTTATAATGAGTTGTGGCCTTTGTGAAGTAGTGTGAAGGCACATTTCTGTAGACCAGGAGTGGGCAAACTTTTGGGAGAGTGGGCCAGATCCTTCAAAGATTTCTTCAAGCGCTCCAAAAGTACTATGAGAATCCTTTCTTTTGATTCTCAAATTTGACAAATACATGTGTTTCATTCAATATTTGGGACCATTAGACAATTATATTTGCAGACAAAAAAAATATAATACTATTTTTATTGCCTCGAGGGCCATAAAAATTCTCCTCGTGAGCCATAGGTTCCCCACCTCTGCTGTAGACTGCTTTATTGAACTACGCTATGACATGGGCTTTGAATACGTGTTTTTTTGTAAGAAAAGGCTATAGGAAAATGAGGCTCATATGGCCAAAATCTTAAGAACATTTTGAGAGAATCATAAGACTCAATTTCCAAAATTTAGTGCTTTTTTGGCCAACAATAGATTTTTCGTCATTATTACATCCAAAATGTTGGAGATTCAATTAAACTTCGAGTATACACGATTAATAACGAAAGTGTAGCCCTAATTAGCCAGTTTATTTCAGTAAAAGTTAAGAACTTTATGAAAATCTCAGGCTCAATTCCGGGAAAAGTTAAGAATATTGTGGCTCAGACAAAATTATGGCTTTCTTGTAAAAAAAACTTGTATTAGAAGACAGTTCGTACCTCATGATGATAATGGCCCTAGATGCGTGTCCGCCCTAGCAGTTATTTTCACAATGTGCATGCAAAATATGGACTTTAATTTGCCCTCGAAAATGTTCACACTTTCACCACACCTGTATGGAAACAGTCACCTGTTTGGGAGCACAGATTTAGAATACATTTGCTTCTGTTTTTAACTCTAATTCATATGCTTCTCTGAGGATTTTTATGAAGCTTTTTCAACTGTTACTTTTTTGTACACAGGTGAACCACTTAACTGCAACGTAGGTGCTTGGACTGCATGGAGCTCGTGCTCGAACGACTGCGGAGTTGGAGTCATGAAGCGGAAACGCTACATCATTCAAGTTCCCCGTAATGGTGGAAAGGCATGCCCTCCTCTCCGACAGAAGCGCGGCTGTGCCTTGTACAAATGCAAAAGGAAAGCACGTACGTTGAGTTGAGTTTGAATCATTTCATGAGAACTTGGAAAGGCCCTAGCGCTGCTTAATGCTTAATGCCTGAGTTAGCACTATTTTGCTGATTACAAGCTCTACTTATGTACCAACTCGTTTGGGTCTCTTTCTATCACATAAACACAACACGCAAAACTCACCACTCTTTTACACAATTACACACACATATCACACGCAGACGTACACTCACATAAAGACTCACTCTCTTACCTCCTCACCCTTAAAACCTCTTACCCTCTCTCCCTATCACCCTTTCACCCAATCACTGATTGACCTGCTCATACATCTTTACATCTTACACATTTTGTTTGAAAAAGTTTATAAAGAAAATGAGGCTCAAATGGCCAGAATCGTAATAAAATCTTAAGAAAATCACAAGATTCAATTTCCAAACTTAAGCTTTTGAGCTTGCCAAGAAATGATATTACGTCACTATTGCATTCAAAAGTTTAAAATTCACATTCAAGTGTAAAAGATTAACAAATATATGGTTACCCGTTATAGCCAGTTTATTTCAGTAAGAGTTAAGAAAATCTTAAGCACATAGGCGTAGACTTAGGGGGCACTGGGGCTCTAGCCCCCCTGAAAAAATTTTGGGGGGCTCAGCCCCCCTGGGAAAGTTGGAAGTTCAATTTTATAACTAACTCTCAAGGTTCTTGTCACCAACACGAATGTCTCAAGAACGATTAAATGCTGTGGCAATAATGAACATACACACAGAAAAGGTCATGAAACTGTCAATTGATGAACTTATCGATAACTTCATATCAAGAAATGCTATGAGAAAGAGTACATTTTTGTGCCTTCATAGAAGCGATTATCTAAATGAACACTAAAAGTTTATAATTAATAAGTAATAGGTATCAAAATCATTTAATTTTTTCTTGCTTGTTTCTTCTACCATGTTCAAATAGAAAAAGTAATAAAGAAAAATGCACAAGAACATCATTTTAACACCCTCAGCTCTTACTATCCTTTGACTACTGCAGCTATTTTTTGATCCCCCCTGGTGGAAATACAAGTCTACGCCTATGCTTAAGCAAACCTCAGGGTCCATTTCGTGAAAAGTTGAGAAAATTGAGGCTCAGGCAAAACATTGGTTTTATTATAAAAAGGACCGTGTACTTTTAGATAGGCCGTACAGCAAAAATGTGATTTTAGTTTTTGCGCTAAAGTTCCAATTATTGCCTGATTTTTGCAGGGACTGCGTTTATTTTGCCCGCCAATCCTTACCGCCGTGTTCCCTTTGGTTCTTATGGATTTGAAGATATCTTACCAGCTCCACAAAAGCATCAGCCAAAAGATCTCAAAGTTGACAGGTACGTCATTTTTGCCATCATTTGAACTTTCACCACAAGTCAATTTAGCCTTGAACAATGAACCTAACAGCCAATCACTCGTTTTTTTGTAGCTGTCAATATTTGGAATACGCAGTGATGGTATATAATATTTTTATGAGAATGTTTGTTTCGGCGTAGTACTTAACGCCTCTTATCGTTTTCGTGATACCAGTATCAACACTTATTTATAATTTCTTACCAAAAATTGTTGATGTTGTAACACCATGCGCACGAGCAATAATGGCTGTGAACAAGCTTCATTTACAATTGAAATAATGATGGAATATAAATCAATACCAGAAGATAGATTGTTAAAAAGTAACTAACACTAGGGCCGCCAGGAGGGGCATGGGAGCAAATTTTCCCAGGGCCTCATAGTCAAAGGGGCCTCATGACACCCAATGCTGCAAGTCTGGGGGCCTCATAAAGTAGACCAACAGTAATTTCCACAATTAATTCTAGACCTTGAAAATTTTCTGCTCACTTCGCTCGCAGGGGACATCGTCTTCCTGTTTTCCCCCGTGGCCTCTGAATTCTTTCGGCGGCCCAGACCAACAACATTCTATACGCAAATAATTCAACTTTTGAATGCATATGACCTTATAGACTTTCTTAGGTCTCAAAAACCCATTATTGAAATTTCTTAACTTTTTGAGCAGTCGTGTACTATTTTCCTACAAACCACCTTCCTATGGTACAACGTGTATAAAAAGTAGAATTATGGAACATTTATATTTTCATTTAAATTTACTATTCCTTTCACGAACATACTTTCAACAAGATATAATATGTAAAAGTACAGTAAAAGGAAAAAGTAGAGCTAATATAGATGCAGCTCTATCGAAGGATCTTGCTTGGCAGCACCCTCTAAAAATAACTTCCTAGTGTATGCTGGGTAAATATTGCTATGCCAAAGAATTTGGGTAAAATATGGCAAACCCAGCAAAGATTCTTCAGAATTCCCCTGTATCCTGTTAGCCCAGAAGCTCAAAAACATTGTGTATACTCAAAAAGATACTTGGATCCTTACTGTACTTAAATCCTATCCTTACATTGTAGCATATAGGATAACATGAGCTCTCTCGCATTAGTATCAAGAATCTATAGCCAACTACTATAAAACTTACGAATGCTTCTTTTTAATCCGGCAAACGTCGATTAAACGTCGGTATGATTTTCGTCTAGTTTACTACTCTTCGCTACTTCTTCGAAAACAACTGACATTGCGATAAAACTACACTACTTTAAAATAATCACTACAAAAGATGGTGCAATAACATAGAAAATATCCAGTAAGACAGTCAAGCTCATAAATTGCCTTGCTATACGTTGTTCTAGCTTTATTGAGCAATGATGGTGCAATGTTCCTTATTCTGCGGATGAAGTATTCAGTTACTGTGGAGGAGCTATGCTATCTGTACAGCACTATGTTATTCCTAGCACTGAATTTTGTTAGCATCATGTATTTAATCTTGAGTGTGGATGAAGTGGAGCAGTTTTCAACATTGAGTTATGTACTTTCAGCTATTGCATCAATTTCAAGTTGATGGTGAAAAGACATCAGTGTCTCCATACATGGGCGGATAAATTGGTGAGGTCATTGCCGGTATGCGTTGAGTGTCAACCACGAGTGATGAGGGGGAATGGAAAGTGTCGTGGTGAAGGAGCTCTTGGTGTTAGAAGTCATTGGAAGGCATTCATGATTCCGAGGTGTCACGGGGAGTGGATAAGACTCGGACCACCAATTCCAAACTGCACTTGCACAACAAAATACTTTTCTAACTTTGTCTTTGTCTAACTCGAACAACAATGACTTATATAAATACTACATTATGTTACGTACTTGTATATTAGGCCCATAAGGGATTTTGTCTCTTTCAATAAGAGGAGGATTAGGTTCGAGCATTCCGCCTAATTGGGACGGTATTTCAGCGTAACAGTATGCTTTCGCTGCACTGAGCAAGACAATTGCACGTATGCTGTCTGTGAATAGTTATATAAACAAAATGGAACAAGAGAAGCTTGAAATGCAATGCGATTTCATGTGAGGTGGCATCAGGGTAATATGTAACATTTTCTGTAGAGAAATAGCTTTTGACGTGAAAATGAATGTGAAAGGTAAAGAAGAAATAGAGAAAGTGGGAGAGGGGGAGGTGGAGGATATATACAGAGATAAAGAAAAAGTGAGTCAGTTTCAATTTAGCGACAGGTTACTCCAATTACCACATTTATGGTCAGACTTTTGGAGAACTACATCATCATGTCAGCTGTGTAGCAGTTATAAATTCTTAGGATTTTCTAATTCTTAGCCATG
>WIPJ01000223.1:109192-138588 GCA_018155075.1 Cassiopea andromeda
TATATGTATGTATGTATAATTTACACACACATAATCTGATGCCATTTCGATTTTCACATGTGCATCTTCACGCAAACAGTTCCATTTACAGTCAGTTTAAATTTAGGTCTAGTTTTTATAACAGGAGATTTGATGTTATGAAGGGATAAATATATTATCGGATTTATTTAACCATCTGCTTTTTAGATAGCTTTTTTATCTCTTGTAATTTGTATTTAGCACCAATCGATTGCATTTATTGTTTTAGTGATTATTCTATAGTGGTGTTGAGTTTTTGTGTCATTAACCATATTGACACTGCCACATAGATGACTTTTTTGAAGTGTGATCTTTGAGTTTTACTCCTAGCAGGCTTTAGTTGAAGGTTCTTTATGATAGCCTCTCAGCTCTAAGTTGTTTTCAGTTTCAAACTTAGCGAAGTAGAGAAGTATTCATCGCTCTAATTCCATCAATCGGAGAAGTGTCGTACACTTTAAACAATCACAAAATTCACAAGTCATCATTCAACGTTTGGTGAGCCTCGCCACAACAGTTATGGCTCTTCCACTCGTGCCACAAGTATAGTATCCTTAGCAATTACAAATGTTGGAACAAATTCTAGCTTTATTTCGCGCAGCAATTTAACGAAAGTGCTAATTGGACATCAAAGATAAATCAACAATCGCACAAAAAATAGAAAGAATCGCAAAAATCACTCATAATAAAACAATAAATCACAAACTGATCACAGAAGTCTAGTACACATGTTAACAAGTGATACACTTATCGAGTTTAATGACTATTCTGCATTATCTCACACCACGGCATGCATTAAATTGAACAAGGTCTTCAAAGCAAACCAAAGCAGGCCTGCTTCTCTTTCTTAAAATACCTAGCGAATTGTTTTCCATTTCTCTCGATTTACAGCCACTGACCTGATTAACATACTCTCAACTGCCAAATAAATGGAAGGTCCTAATAAACAGGGGAGTCGGAAAAAAATCCAAAATTTAATGAATGGGGTCAAAATAACCGGGGGTCAGAATTTGAGAAAAGGCATTAAATGACTATACAAGGTCGAAAAGAACAAACACAAGTTGTCATCAAACATAAAACTCAAATGTATATAGCAGTACGCTATTTCGCCATGAAAATTGAGCGTATATAGTACTAACAAAGAAATGACATGAAATTAGGGGTTTGTAAAGAGTCAATTTCCTTAAAATTAATAAATGGGGGTCCTAATAAGGTCCGGGGGATTGGAAAAAAATTGAAAAATTATTAAGCGGGGGGACGTTTATTTTGCACCTGAGAGTACTCGATAGTTGGAGAGCATAATTTGCGTTTCAACAGCAAGAGTAGTAAAGAACGTAGATGCTGAATATACCATAAAGTATTTCCCCTTCCTCACTTCCAACAAAGTTGTCACAAACATGCGGAGGTTGTCGTACTTCAATTGTTGTTTATCTACTTACTCAAGATTCTTCACACCTAAGAACCTATCAACTCAAAGTTATTGTTACAAATCTTCTAACCCTTTGTTATTACTGCTATTTCAGCACCCTAAAAGCGAGTGCCGCGCACGTGCTCTTGCTCTTAATAACAGCCCAAGGAATCATTGACAAATAGAGTGACATTGTACTTAGAATGGATGCTTGTAGTGCACAAGTCTCAGGCCAAGCCAGTCCAGCAAACACTTGCTGGTCTGAAAGTTAAAATATGTGCCACATCAACAATGCAGTTAAATGAATTTTATAAATCAGGACATTTTAATAGCTTTTAGTATATCCATACCCTTTAGCCCATGATCTCCCAACAATTTCCACTGTTTCCTCTCAGCCCACTTTTCTAAGGAGCAGCATTTTCATTTAGTCATCACCTTTTGGCGTTATTTGAGTGCAGAAAATTTGGTAAAATGTGAATTAAACCTTCTTCCATGATAAGTTAGAAATATTTATTACCAACTTCGTGCTTAGTAATCCTTTCAATACTTCAGTTGTTCTCTAAACTACTCACAAGCAGAAATAGATTAAACGAAAAGAGACTTTTTCATGTAGCATACCAGCAGTAGTTAGTACATGCAGGTCGCAGACTAACTTCCAATGTATTCAGGTTATCAGGTCTTTACTAATCCAAGCATAGAAGCTGTGGCATAAGCAAACAGGTGTCAATGTTTCAAATCAGGCACAAGACACTCCCGTAATACATTTTACGATGTGTCAATGCGCGTACCAGTTACTACATCTGTCGTGGATATGTAACAAAGATCTGAACTCTCAGAAAGCAATTTTGTGCACATGATGCACGCAACTTCGTGGGGGTCTAAACCTCTGTCCTTTTCAGCAAGGAAACGAAATTCCCCATCTTCTTCACAGCTGTGAAGCTTCCTTTATTGTTGGAATGGCAATGAGACTCGATGTATTTGAAAGTAAAGATCAGAGAAACTCTTGTAAAATTTCTTTTGCTTCTAAATCCAAAAAGTATTGTTGCCTGACTGAATTTTCTTTAAGGATTTCCTAGGTTGGACCTCTGCTTTAAGCAATTCCTAACTGCGCGCCTTGTATATCCTTCTAAAGTTTAAATTAGTACCCATTAAAGTAAATCCAATAATCCGGGAGACATTACATTGCCATCGTGTCCCAAAGTTACCATCTTACTTGGAACTTGAATTCATCTCTAGCATCATACATGGAGAACGATGTGATTTGTTAGGTAGGTAGACTAAAATTTGTGACAACATCCAGAAAGCATAATTCATGCACCATCCAAAATGCATAAGGGGACAAAATTTACTAAAGGGTACCAAAACTGTTACTTTTTTACTATACCTTGCATTAATCTTTATGAATTTCTTCACTAAAAAGGGCACAGCTCAACCCTCTACCCTTTTAGCTGGTAGATGGGGGCGAATAAAATATTGTTCAAGTGTGGCAGGTGTCCTTTGCAGACCCACCATAATGCCAAACAGGGGCGGACTGGCTAAATTGTTTGGCCAGGGCACAGGTTGACTAAACCGGCCCATGGAATCTAGAAAGCGTAGATTTGTAGGCAAATATGTAGGGTTGCATTTTTCTGATAAATCCACAGCTTTAATGTTAGTTGTTCTAAATATATACGTTGTGAAGTTCTCCATAGTTAGAATTTAGTATTTTCTCCACTTCATGCCGATGGCCCTGCGCCTGAATGGCCCTACTGGCCAGTCCACAACTGATGCCAAATCCATTTGACCGGTAGGTTTGGTTTGAGGTGGAACTAAGCATTGCAAATGTGGCAATTAATATTACTTGATACCAAATTGAACTGATTGCAAATTTGAGCTTTTAGATGTGATAGAGAGGCTCAAGTGGTCCTTAAATAATGGGAATAATTGCTTCATCAGCAGGATAAGATGTAAACAGCCCAGCCTTTTCACAATGGGAAAGATTGATATTGAAGTCTCAGAGTCAGTAGGCATTTTGCAAAATGGGGACATATCAGTAGGTGTTAAAGGCCATATATAGCATACTCATATTCTGTTGCTTTGTAAAATGCATTGTTGAATTTATTTATGGTATCCTTTCTATCAAGATTTTTGATTCATAAGCAGAATTCTTGACACATCACATTTGATTTATCTTTTATGAATGATTCCTAAAAATGACATATCTAGTAAATTATAGCAGCAATTATTATGAATGCTTCTTTAAAGATGAAAAGTTGTTTATTTCGATCATCCTCCCAACTCATTCGTAGCATTTTTGCTTCAGCCTTAGAATGGCTATATTGGGCATGTATTTTGCTTCTATATCAATGACACCATATTTCCATATACTTAGCTTGTCGATTTGATGACAGAGGTTAACTTAAGCTTCTTATCCTTGTATGTGAGAAGAATTTAGAACAATTTTACATATAGAAGAAATATACGAGATTTAACATCAACTTTTCACTTCATACATTTCATTTTCTCAAAGAATTTACAGCAATTGAAAACTGATGCATATTATCTTTGATAACGAGCTTCAAGCTGCCTGCAATTTTCATCTCTGAAAGCAAAAATTTAAGAAATTATTCATAGGCTTTAAAAAATTCATTAAAGGTAGAACCCCTTAATACTCTTTAATATGCCCAGTATTTGTTAATAAGTAGGTCCCTTTAGGTAGTACCTATTGTCAACCCATTGCAACTTAGGTAATTTAGGCAGGCCCTGTATCATTGCAAGGTTAGTACTGAATACGATTTATTTCGAAATGCCTACGCAAAGGAAAAGTTTACTTTTGAATTATTATATATATATATATATATATATATTTATTTATTTATTTATTTATTTTTATATAAAGTTATATATAATATTTGTATGAACGATGCATCATATGCAGATATGGCATTTGATAGCCTATTACATTCATAGCATGTTCATTTCATTATGTTGTATTTGATAAGTAAAGACACCTACAATTCACCATCTCTGCCTTCTTTTTCTTCTTCTTATAAATTGGCTTGCAGCATTGATGTTTGATGTCATTCAATGCTGTATCATCACCATCTGGGTCTTCAACTTTTGTTTCAATGCCACAGATAAACTCTCCTTCTGGGCACTCCTTCCACCTACTCCATGTGCCCCATTCCTCTGCTTTCACTTTGAAATCATCTGTTTTCTTCCATGATTCTATATCTCTACACCTATACTCAACATTATCAAGCGCAGTGTCATCTCCAGAACCCTGATCGCCTTCAACGTTCTGTCTCCATCCTGATAGGAAGCTGCCTGGAGGGCACATTTGAGGCTCAGACCAGTCTCCCCACTTCCCTTGTTTCGAGCAAACATCGTCATTTCTACATTTCAAGCACACTGCATTTCCACCTGTATCATCGCCTGACCCCTGGGACTTCTCAACTCTGAAAATAAAGCCACCAGCAAAAATTCCATCCTTGCAATATTCTGCACCACCCCAAGTGCCATAGGGCCCTCTTGTGTTTTGTTGGTGTATAACAGATGTCATCTCCCATTTGGGTGCTAAAAGGCAAAGCAAGCTTAAACGTGTAGTCAATCAGTAAATCATAAAATGAATCAACATTTCTATCTTTCTACCTTCCTATATATTTATCTATCTATTGAACTCAATCAGTTGCCAATTCTATACAAAGTCAACAAACTCTGACCTTGGGTTTGCTTTAACGCAGTAGTTCTTAACATAGTTGGAGGTGCTGAGCCTAATAAGTTCCATGCATTTATCGAACCCTGAAGTGGTGCCGGGAGAGTGCTAGGGAGCTATAGCTCCCCGTCGGAAGGTGAAAAATCATTTCTTAAGGAAATTTTTGGGTTTTATACAAACCTGAGACCCTCATTTTAGCCCCCCATCGGAAAATTCCTAGTGCCACCCCTAATCGAACATTAGCAGTTGGAGTTGCTGGGAAAATGTGAGCTTTGTTTTCTTCAAATTCAAAAAATACGTATATAATTATATAGTGTAAAATGTACCATGCATCATTTTCACACAAAATCATTGTATTCAAAGAAACACACCAATAAAACATGAATTTCATCAAAGCCAAGCGATGCGCCGTGATTGGTTGCAGCCAATGGTAGCCAAGCAGAGCGTGACGCCAAGAATTATATGACTGGGGTGAACCAAACCGCCGATCCCGTGAAACTGATTTACCCAGCGCTGATGTTCGATCGAACCCTGATTAAGAACCACTGCTTTCACGTAAGCTGGAGCAGGGCATTTTTAACATACAAATTGGTGGGGAAATTCCTCACTAGCCCCTTTCATTGCCCCACCAGTGGAACATGTTTTCCCCACCACTTAAGTGTCTTTTTGATTCAGCGACCTTTTTACCTTTGTCTTATTTGAAATATTTGTGTACTTACAAGAATTTTTTCTTCTACGGTCTATACCAACATGTTAAGAGTTCTCTTGAAAGCCTTTTCAATCTGTAGATTCTGCATTAATCTAAAGTTCCCTTTTTTCAAATGTCCCACCAGTGAAAAATTCTTGGAAAATGCTTTGGGCTGGAGCAGTTTGCTAAATTCTCAGTTTTTCAGCCTTTTCTCTAACTAAGAAGGCTCTGAATGCTTATGTTAAGAAAAACTATTTATGAAAAGTGAAAAACGTAGCACATTAACTCGACTCACCTCTGTTGCATATTTTTCCATTACCTTTATAGCCACTTTTGCACTCACACTTATAACTGGATCCTGTATTCTTGCATATTGCATTTATGCTGCATTGGCTTCCACCCTCACATCCTTTGGGTGGTCCTTCACATTGAACATCTTTGAAGTAATTTTTCTTCAAACTCTTGCAGTATTCCTAGAAAAAACCCATGAAACATTATTATGTAGATTTGAACATTCTATTTGTGTAGCTGGGAACCATTGAATGTCACCATCTACAGCTCCATCACAAAAGAGATAAAGGAAGTATTTCAGGAAATTACACCTATCAATATACGTGAGTTACTATCAATATTGTCGGAGTACATTAGTTATAAGACCCTGGCCAAACGACTCGTTGTTCACTAGATTTTTTCCTCGAGATTTGATCTCAAAGTTGAGCGGTGGTTCTGCGTAGTCGAGCATGTGTGACCAAACGATTCGATTTTTCACTCAACTTTTCTCTCGACTTTTCAACTACTAATATTTCCGCAACATGTATCAGCTAAAAATATTTTACCATCACTTATATTCGCCAGCCTACGAGACGTTACCGTGCATGCTTTCACTCGACTTCCTTGACGAGGTGGCCAAACGGCTTGATTTTCACTCAACAACAGTTCTTTTGCTCGATTTTTTTGACAAAGATCAAACTTCACTCAACATCACTCAACTCCACTCGACTCACTCAACAAGTTGGCCAAACGGCTCGATTTTTCCCTCGATTTTTTGTCTAGTAAACAATCGAGTGAAAAATCGAGCTGTTTGGCCAGGGCCTAAAGCACAGATATTAAACGGCTAGTAGTTGAAGGTAAGTTATTGACGCTTGAAGGTCAATGGCTGGAGGTCAATGATCAGAAGTCAACAGTTGGAGGTCAATGATCTGAGTTCCATGATCAGAGTTCCATGGGTCAATGCATAGACAAATTAAACTAAACTTTGAACTTTCACTGTTAAATATTCTTCATGCCATTGCTATATTCTTAACATGATAACTGATTGCCAAACAAAATCTGCAAAAATACTCAGCAAAGTCAATTGTACGCCTAGTGTTTAGTGAAGAACTCAATACCACTAATTTAATAATACAACATAGCGAATAAGTAACCAAAGTGCAAAAGAAATAACAAAAATGATGAAAAAGTTGTTTTTGAGTTTTGCAAAATTATGCTGCAACAGTTTTATCTGGCATACCTAAGTGCAAAAGATTTTTCTTGTCAAAAAACAGCTGCCAATGTTTGACAATAAATAAATATATCTAAATGTAAAGTGATAAAAAGCTTATTTATCCTTTCTTTGTTTATCATATCCTTTCTTTCAGCCACGCATATTTCAAAGCTTGCTGACAATGTGCTCTGTGTGGAAGTTGTATAGCAATTGACAACTATTCTTAGCAGCACTCGGAAACAATACGTAACTGCCAGACGATAAAGCTTTTTTAGGTCTCCAGAAGCAGTGGCGGTTTTAGGGAGGCCATAGCTCCAGACTTCGCTCTTTTGATAACCCAGAAAGGGCCCCGCGTCTGAGAGAAAGTTGAAAAGAAATCACAGGAAAACATGTAAATACGTCAAACAAAGGCCCCGCAGGTGATCTCGGCCCCAGGCTCCGCGATCCCTAAAACCGCCACTGTCCAGAAGCATTCAAAACCATCAATGAAAGCAAAATCGACCTACCTGTAAATACTTTTCAACGTCTTTTCTTACGGCTATAATTGTATTGTCACCATCAAAATATTCTGGTGCAAGCAGTTCGCTGATACTCCTTAGACGATAGAACACAGGAAGAGGCTCATCAATAGCAGTCTGCAGCCATGTCGAATCTTTTCCTACAAACACAGAATTAGAATGAATGGACTAGCTGTTTGGGTGCACTAGGCCAACTGCCGCCGGGCCTCTTGTACTTGGGCCCATTTCGAACATCATATAGAGACGGCTTTCCGCCAATTCATAAAAACGCAAAATTTTTTAGCAATCAAGCATTAGATTTCAATTATCACTGGGCCTCATCGGAAAAGTCCCCGTGCCCCTTATTCCCAGTCAGTTCGCCCCTGGCTATGATCGTATCAAGATGACTTTAAATAATCAGTTGTTGTCTGGTTACTAAATTTCAGTTACTCTAGGATACTTTGAAAATGCTTAAACTTAATGGTGCTTCTCTACTTCGCATACATGTATTGCCTCACTTCATATCCGTTTACTTCAGTAAATGCTAATGGATTGTTCCTTTAGTAAGTAATCTACATGTCATCTAAAGTGTCTGATGCAATAGCTAATAAAAAAGGTAAAGGTAGTCCCGTATACTTTCGTACGTAGGGGAATGCCTGTTAGAGAGGACACTTATGCTTAGCCATCGGCATGTGAGGTAGGGTGGTCAGTTCCTTTCCTCGCCACCTTTATCTCCCCAGTGCTGACACTGGGTACCCATTTGCTGCTGTGTGAACAGTGAGCGAGCGTTGAGTCAGGACATTGAGTCGGGCTCGAACCGTAGACCTTCCGCATGGGAAGCATGCGCTCTAACCACTATGCTACCTCGCTCATGCAGTAGCTCATATTTACAGTAATTTGGTTTGTGTTTACACATTTTTCGTCTCTACTCTTGCTGCTCCTTAAGGTCATTTTCATTTGCTGTTAAAGCTCCAATATACTCATGCAACAATAAATTTCTACTCAATAATTATCTGAATACAGTTGACAAATTACATACCATCTGAAGGAGGCTTTGATCCAACCGTAATAAATTCAGTATTTTCTACAGCTTTATCAAACGTATTCTTGTTCTCTTGATCATATTTGAACTGGTTTTCCGTTTTTACGCTTCCAATTCCAGCAGCAGACAGTGAGGCAGCCCTCTTCACATCAATACCATCCTTTTGCATCTTCTCTTGTTTTTTCTTGGATATTTCTTGCAGCTTTGTATATCTAAAAGTGCAAGATTGCAGAAGATTGCATAGGATTGTAGTCATATGTAGATACTCATAGAATTGCAAGGATAGGTCATAGTTTATAGTTAAGCAGTGTGCTTTTGTTTCTTGCAGCTCTAGCTCAATTCTTGCTGAATCTGATGCTAGTTAACGTGTAGTGATAAAACAATTTTCACCTTATGAGGATCGAAATTGGCTACAGTTGAAAATATGATAGAAATTTCAGAGTCCAGAAAAGTCACGGCTCCACGGCTGAGCCTGAGGAAGGTTTCTTAAATTCATGCTAGTTTTGAGGGAGACCCAGTAATGATACAAAACAATCTCGCTTGAGGAGAAATTCTGATATATGTAAATAGGTAATTTGGCATAAGGAAAGTTGTGGGACAACACGGGAACTTCACGTCTATGCTGCATGATGAGGAAGGTAATAAGTAAAGAAGCTACTGGCCTGCCAGAGGAACCTTTGAAATTTGTCTGCATTCTGAGAAATTTTCAACATATTTGAAATCAAACTTTAGGATGCTTAAGGTATATTTCCAACTGCTTGCTTTGCATTTCCCATACACCATTGTATATTCATACCAACATAAATTAAGCTTGTGATGACCAGTGATCTATTGCGAACAAACATTTTCGGCTGGGAGGATAGTCATACCGGTATCTAGGATGCCACAAATGAATCGGGGTGGTACAAAATTTTTAGTTCTCTTCCACTTCCAGGCCTCTTAAATGTTTTGAAAGTGCTGCAGCTCTCATATCAATGGGGATTTCATTCGAGTCTGCAGAACATATCTTAGAGAGCTCTATTTACAAGACGATTTGCACCAGGTTCCCAGTAAGCTATTGCTTTTTTTTGATAAGAGAAGGGAACACTAATCACGATTCTACTTTGCCGGTACAAGCTTTCTGAGCTTTTAACAGCCTTCAAACTTTCTTCAACAACTATTTCAAGGTACCATATAAATGTTGAACATTCAAAGAAAGCAATTATTCGAAATTCAGATAGAAGAAAAACTTCACTCTACAAACTAGTTAACAATCTAAAGTTGTTGCAAATAAATTCAAGTCATTATACATAAGAGCTTTTACCTTGCACCCATATCAAGTGATGCAATATAATGAGTTCCAAACGTGTCAATGAACCTTCCATAATCTTTTGTTTGTTGCAGTCTGTCAACAAATGCAAGGAAGTTTTTTGTGAACTTTGGAGGAGCACCGGCATTCATCATACCTTCATACACCGTACAGCTTGCTTCAGATTTTATGATGCTTCTCGTATTTGATTCAATTGTTTTTCTCACGCGGTTGTATTCAATGCTAGCTGAAAATGCAGCATCGACCACTTTGATTTTTGCTGACCCTTCAACAGATGCCTTGGCCATTAAGCTCTTTTGGTATTCAGCCAGAGTCATGACTGTTTCTGAGCTGAACTCAGCCTTGCACGCGATTTTCTTTGTGACTTGCACATTGTCAGGTATCTCGTATCTGTCGTCAGCAGTTTTTTTGTTGTCGTTGTAGGTTGCATCGAAGATCATCTGTTGGAATCCTGGGTCAAATGTTCTCTCTGGAGTTAGAGGATTGCCTTTGAGAATGTTATACCCTCTGAAAAGGTATCCTATGTTGTTCATCTTCGTACCATCTAAAATCAAGAAGTTCATGCCTAACACTTTTTATGCATACTATTGGCTTTGAAGGAGAATTATACTAAATTACTTTTGACCGCTCTTAATGGTTTTTCATTGCAAGTCATTTTGGAATGAGGTTTTTCCAATTTAACCCTCTGATCAAATTATAAAGAAATTAGAAGTTAGAAATTAGAAATAGATAATACCAGGTACTAGGTATAAAACCCATTGAAAGTAAATTTATCTCATACACTGGTAAACCTAGAGAAGTAAGAAACTACCAATCCCTATCGACAAATTTGATCGATTGATTGACTTAATCAGTAGAGAATTTGCCAAACCTACCGCGCTTTTGTAATTGATCATCACCAGATACCTCACCATTGTCCTCTTCTTCTTCTTCAGCAGCATTTTTGAGAGAGTCACCGTTAACTGGAATAAAAAGTTACACTGTGCAAACTATGAGCTTTGGAACTATGTGAAAGTTGCATACATTCTCAAGCAAAGAGTATTCATCAAACCTTTCCTTCTTTGCACAGCAACGAGCGTGAACAAATGATAGTGGTGTAGAATATGTTCACACCACTATCATTTCTTATATGCCACATATATTTATATATGTGACATATAAGCTGTTGGCATACAGTGGTTCAATGACATACAACTTCACATTGGTTGAAAGCAAACAAACGAAATTTTGCAACTTCACAGAGGAAGAGAAGGCTTTAATTCTGTAAGCAAGTAGCGAGAGTGATACCTTGTCCAAGGAAAAGAGATCCAGTTGATAGATAGATTAGCACTAACGTAATCTTCTTCATGGCTCTGTAAAGGCTCTTTGAATCGTCCTGACAGCCCAAGGAGCAGCTCAAGAATGATGACTTTGAAAGCAAGATATCACTAGTTGAGAAATCTGAAATTGAGACCCGAGTCATGGCACAAGCAGTCTTAGCAAGCAAATTGACAATCAACATCATACCACCTGCTTTAATTGCCGTTTTGGTTATAAACATATGTACTGAAACTGCTCTCAGGTAATTTAGAATTGTATTGAAAACTCCTTACTTGTCATTCTATCACGTTTTAAATTCTTGAAAGTCCTTACACGTCCTTAACAAGACTGAAGGACTTTTAGTGTGTTTTCTAGGTGAAGTTAAACAAGGCCGATGCAAGTGTTTGAGTAAAACGGTGCATCGTTTTATTACTGAAGTGTTGTACAATAGCGTTGGGTGCTAGATGAATATGATTACAAAATAGATAATGGCAAACAAACTTTAGCAGAAGACACAGTGGAAGGAGCAATTCGATATCTAGCTTTTTCATTTGGCAAATCAGAATTATCTTTATCTAGAAAATTCGTCAGCAAGAAATAGTTTTTGAAGCTGCATAATTATAAGTGACTAGTTTCTACACAAAATTTTAATGTAATGCTAGAGCAGATGTTGTACTTTGCTTTAAATGGGAGCATATGGTACATCAGGCTTCGCTCAAATAAGACCCACAAAAACACACATTGCTTTTGTACAATCTTACAAGCACCTGCACTACATCGTAAGAATTGAGTACTGGGTTTGTTACTGTTGAAGAATTCTTGCCAGTATTGGGAAAGAAGAGCAATTATTAGAGGTACTTGGTAGGAACTAGGACAGCAAAGTATAAATGAAAAATTGGGATCATGAGGAGCACCTGTATCGTTTGGCAAGAGATATGAAGCTTTTTCAAAAAGGACGTGCAGTCTTACAATGACAATCAACTAGTTAAGTAGAACTTTACACGGGAAAGGCAGAAGAGCAGAATTATTCTTTGAAACATTCCTTTCTAGAGCAGTTGAGATAGAGCAATTGCTACTCTCGGAGCTACAAAGTTTCACAAAAGTAATAGAAGTAGAATCTGAACATAAAGAAGTTTAGTATGAAGAGCAATGTTGACGTTATAAGGAAAATCAATTATAGACGCTGTATGCAGAGACGCTGGAAGCATTCACAAGATGAAGGTAAATGCACCCATGGTCATCCTCGCAAGCAAAGAAAAGCAGCTATGTAAGCTGAAAAGGTGTACTTTTCATAAAAATTTGTAAAATTTGGCTGTGTCTCATGTGCTCCCATGGTTTCTACGTCCATGGCTGCATTTGTTCTTTCCTTCTATGTTCTGCAAAAGGCTTCGAGAGTTATAAAAGAGCATTTAAAAATACATATAAATGCATAAAGCCATTCCTTTGCATGAGTCCTGCTAACAGTCGTATGCTCATGTTACTTCGTTCCACATTTTCGACAAAAGAGGCTGGAGCCAGTCTTCTTTGCAGGTCATTGACTTGAACCAGTTTGTTTGTCGTCTTGCTGAAACGCCTGACTGACAAATTACTTAACTATTTGCTTGGCCACTTGACTAGATTACAATGTCACTAGATCAACAATGTGCTCTTCTGGTATCATTCATTGTAGTGCCTAAATACAAATCTAATCATGGCTTAATCCGTTGTACAAAGTCCAAGGGGGTGCTCAGCTTTTAATGGAAAAAGCTTGGTTAGCAGCTGTACTGTTTCAAGTGCCACTTCTACGTACGACAGTAGAGCACCGAATTAAGGTCTTGTGAGATTCAGAAGTCCTTGAGAAGAATGAAATCCTGGAGTGAAACCTTGGAAGGAATGAAATTCTGTCGTTTCCTTAGTTTAATGTTCTAGCAGAAAAGAAATTTACTCCTTGTATGCCAGTATGCATTCTGGGATTTTTAATCGCCACAGACTCTAGCCTAACGCTTTTTAGAGAAAAATGGCACGCTATTTCAGCCCCCTTACTGACTCCCAACCACTTGGAAAAGCTTGCGATATAGGTGAGCCTTTGCTTTCCTCTCTCGGAAGTACGCAAGTGAGAGCAAAAACACTTCAGATCATGGGGTTTTATAACAGTCTCTATAACATATAACAATTTAAGCTTTGGGGTGAACTTTCCCTTCAAGAAATGGCCTAGACATTGCAACTGCAGCCGTCATATTGCTTGAGTTAGTTTCCTTTCCGTACCTACCTTGGATTGCACCTCCAAATTTGACATGTAATCTGTCCAAGATATACGAAGCATTCTTCTATAGAACCATATTTCTGCTGACTACATTCTCTTGTCCTTGGTCTTTGATATTGTCAAACATTCACTGCCCGTAAGTAATGGTAGAAAATATGTATCAAGGTAGCACTCTTAACCTTGTTTTTACTTCTGCTTTCATTATCGTTCTTGTTCCCGTTTTCATACTTGTTTTCGCTACAGCTATCTGTTGTTTTCATCTTCATTATAGTTTCCATCATTGTTTTCTTTTCTATCGTCTTTTCTTCGCTATCGCCTTTGTTATCATTTTTGTTATCGACTTCATTATCATCCTGTTCATTTCCATATCTTAATCATTTTCATCAATGGTTATGAGTAATTAGCGATATCGCTATCGTTTTCACTTTCATTATCATTATCGTTCTCTTATCACTATCGCTTGGTTGACGTTTTTGTTACTATAATTGTTTCGTTTTGCTGCTGAATTATTAAATTAAATTAAATTAAATTGTTTCGTTTAGCATTAAATTATTGGTGGAATATTATTTTGTGTTTCATAAACAAGGTCCTCCTTTCTCCTCATCTCCGAGTAATCTGGAATATCCCGAGTATACTGTGCTACTTTCTCAAAACACATGGTTGCGCCAAGTATCCCGCTTTCTGCTGGAGACTCCAGCATTTCAAGCTTGTCTCCAGCCAAACTCCTGCAATAGCAAAATCTCGAGAAATATCCAGCATTCTAGGATGCATAGAGTTGACAATGAAAGATACATTCAAGGTTGCTTGAAAAAATAACTTTGGGTGTCGCACAGGGCTCTGTCCTTGGACCGATGCTCTTCAATATATTTATAAATGACCTCGTTCCTCAAATTGCGAAAGTTGACATCTGCAACTACGCGGATGACACCACACTATTTACCTCTGACATGGATATAAATGGGGTGATCTCCAAATTGGAAATTGACTCAGCTCTGTCTAGCAAATGGTTCTGTGACAACTATATGGAGCTCAATGAAACCAAATACCACCTAATAACTATAGGCACCAATCATGCAGATGCAGTTTCAATCAAAATTTGTAGTTCAACTATACATGAAAGTAACCAAGAAAACCTGCTTGGTGTTATAATCGACAACAAACTTACATTTGAGGATCATATTCGTAACCTATGTAAAAAGGTTAGCAATAACTATACGTACTTTCTCGTATCAGCCATATACTAGACCAAAACAAACCAAGGATTTTAATAAGAGCTATTATATATAGTCAGTTTCAATATTGCCCATTAGCATAGATGTTTCATAGCAGGAAACTTAACAATAGTATCAACAATTTTCATGAGCGTGCACTAAAAATTACATACAGGGACCAAGACTCAAGCTTCAAATCACTGTTAGAAAAAGATTTATCTACAACTATCCATGTCAAAAATTTGAAAGTGATGTTAACTGAAATGTTTAAAACTAAAAATTATCAAAACGTCGATTTCATGAGGGAAGTTTTCCCATTGCATAACAACTCCTATAATCTTAGATATAGTAATGAATTCCTGCAGCCCAAAGTAAAAGCGGCTTCATATTGGATGGAAACTAGAGGTGTCAGAGGACCACAATTGTGGCAGACACTCCCTTCTCATATAAATAGCTACACTTCCCTGAAAGACTTCAAAAGAAAAATCAGAAATTGGAACCCTTCTGATTGTCATTGCCGTCTGTGTATACCCTATATACCATCGCTGGGTTTTTTATAACTTACGTAATTTTTTTAGTTCTGCTAGTGGTTTTATCAACTTTATTGTGATCTTACTCTTTGGGCTTTAGTAGTCGTAGAAGTTGGCTTAGATTAACTTCATTATATCTTATTGAAGCGTAGCTATGCATAGCGCCTATGCTGAATAAGTTGATTATTATATATCTTGTAAGCCTCCTCCAGAAGTTCAACAGATTAAAAACATACAAGCACGTTTCTCTTGTTGGACGTGACCTGTCTGTTATGGTGAAAATTTTTTCTGACACGCCTGAGTAACCTCCTTAACAGTTGCTAAGAGCCGCTGCGCAGCACTTCTTTATTCTGCAGCATTTTGTCTGAAACTTGGCAACTCTGCAAAGGTAAAAAATGCAAGGGGGTCATACGTAAATGATGTTGGCGGAGAGTGAGGAGGGAGTCAAAAATTGAGAGCATTTTTGACGTCATAAATCTATGACTCATATGCGTGCCGGGCAGGCCCCGCTCTTATTATTGTATACAGCAACAAAAAAGGGGGAAAATGTAAAACGAGGCTCGCTCATGGCGTCCGTTTTCAGAGAGTCATGGCGGGCCTAATTGAGCCGCTCAAGTCGGCCTCTCAAGTTTTTGCCTTCCGTCACCAGGCTTACACAGAAAATTCTGTTTTCACATGCATACAGCAGTTACATGAGTTGACTGCCCAGAACGAACGCAGCTCAATCTTTGAGAACTCACATCAGCAGCCTTGGAAAATTCTACGGTTGTTGTTACAACTTATTCTAATAGCCACCCGAAAAAATACAAATTTTAAAATAACTATTTAAAGAAAACTTGTCCTGGCCTCTAGACCAAAACTTTCAGAAGACGCTTAGTGGAAATATTTGCAGAGTATTGCCCGATGTAAATTTAGCCAGAAAGTAAGTATTAACCTGAAGATTTTTTGATATTTCTTTATTGTATGGTTATTTGGTAATTTTATTCCAAATTTCTGTAAAAACACTGATCTTAACAGAGCAGAATTATCACTCTTTCTTATCAGTGTAGTACAACAGACCCTACTGTTTAGGGTAATGAGATCCTTTTGATTTTGCCTATATTTCGTTGCTTTCTATGAACCCAAAGTAGCCACTCTTTCGGTCCTTGCCAACAAAAATTCCCAACCTGGTGCCAGTTTGGAGCTGGCCTCTCAACAAAACTTGCAAATCTTAAAGACAAAATGTCATTCTTTGCTCACTTGGCGCCCAATATTATGGGAAGTATTGCCTGTTCATGATATTTTAGTTTTTATGAGTGTAAATGTTAGGCCTATTTTCTCGTCAGCCAGCCACAAGTATAAGCATGCAATGCCTATATTGCGGCCTAAAGAGCTGGACCAGTCCACATGTTCGTGTACACATAGAAACACTACGGTGAAGTTGGGAGTGAGAATAAACAACAAGCCTTGAAGTTTGGGAACATTATAATAAAAATAACAATACACAATGTTTTTTAATCATGAAATGGATAAGCAAATTCACTGTAGTACAATCTACTTTGTCTCTTGTATTTGTGTTTCCTCATTCACCATCGCGGTCATTTGCCAGTCTGCTTGCAGCATGCTTGATGGTGACAGCAAAGTCATCCAAACAGCTGTAGTGATAGATTTTTAAACATTTGGTCAAGTAACATGGAAAATGTAAAGAGAATTGACTAAGTTAGTAGTGGAATTGAAATACGTTTTATGAGTAACGAGTAACCGTTATGCTCTAATTTTCTACATTGCAAAAGTTTGAATAGACGTTTCTTATCAACTGAAAATCAACATAACTTGCACCATCTATTGAACATCCATAATTCCTCTTTATGGTATCATAAAAAACAGGTAAAAATCTGCCAATATTTGTCAATGGCGCAAAGAGAATTATAGCTCCTTGAGAGCTGAAGTGCTATGACTATCAACGGCAGTTATTGTGTTGCCATCAATTCAAAGGTAGAAAGCATGGTCAGGATGAAGAATAAAAACGAATGCTTTGCGACCAGGTGTAGAATTAGCTTGTGCAATGACACTAGCAAAATTATTTTTACCCTGGCCATCTACCATTATGCCCTTGTAATTATCTAGATCCTTTGTTTGAAGATATATCTGTTTTGCAATATCAGCAATTGATAAACTAATTTGGTTGTCTGGGAAGTCAATTGTTTCATACATACGAGTTCCTTCACGCATATTTTCTTTGTAGAAATTTGCAGTTTGTTCTGGCACCCCGTGCTCTACTGGAAGTTGGAACTCATTTTTAAGAAAGGAGATGCCAGTTAGTACAGATATCATTGTGCATGCATTGCTTCCAAGGCTCCATGATAAGGCTCCTCGAGAAATTGCAGGAGAAAAATGGTAGGTATACACTCCATATTTTGTGAGCATTAATGAGCCTTCAACAGGTGGAAGAGATTGACCTAATTCTATGCCATTTTCATAATTATGTTTACATTTGCACAATAATGGCTAACCCTTAGATGAGCAAAGATTGTTTGGACACAGGCTGCATAATTTTACTACTGTGTTCTTATGTTGTTTAAAATTATCCACATTTCATACATATCTTTAAATTAGAGATCCTCCTAATATTTATATCTTTAATTGTATTTTAGTTAAGCATCTACCTTGCAGATAATATGCACTGTTTTTCATTCCCTGTTTTCTCTTCTTGAAAAAGACAATTTTTAAAATGCGCAAATTGAAAAGTATGCCAATTTCGAGGCTATACTAATTGAAACTGCTGTCTTTCCAGAGGATTTGAATGTTCGCAATGCGCAGAAGCATGTTGCACAAATATAACCACCACTAAATCTCTTCAAGTCAAATGCCTGAGCAACGTCTGTATTTTCCTTATTTCCATCTCCAGTAACATTCCGCCATTTTTATTTTGTTTGTTTTCTTCCCATAAATGCAGCATTATTCCTTACAAAGCTCTAAACGCTTTGGTGCTGCGCTTACACATTCAAAGACTGTCAAAGTAGGCAAAAGATAGAAACAAAATAAATTTGATTTCATATTCCCGGGCTGTTAAAGAAAGAGCAAACAAAACGTTTTGGCAAACAACAAATCAGCGGATGCTTCACGTATCTTTCGCGCCAAAGTTTGATTATGGAAGTAAGTATGCCTCGCTTTCCTTTTACATTTCCCCTTGTTTACAGCAACAACAACACTACAGGTTAAATCAATAGGAGCCAGTACTAATAACTGCAAATGCTTTGACCAGAGATAGAACTGTGTGTGCAAAGCCAAATTTAAGTACGTATACTTTGAATTTTTATGGTGTTAAAAGAATGAAATGCATACAAACATAGGCCTACGTACATTAACTTAATGATTAAGTATTAAAATTGCTACTAGAATACGATCTTGTTGCTGTTGTTGTTTACTTTGTTTTGAGTATGCTGTTATACCTAGAGCGAGGCAGAAGACTGGTTAGAGCGCATGCCTCTCATGCGGAAGGTCTACGGTTCGAGCACGACTCGATGCCCTGACTCAACGCTGGCTCACTGGGAGGTCGCCCATCCAGTTTATGAGCGAACACAGCCATCCTTAACTTCAGTTAAGCTAATGGAACTGGCTGGGCCGCTTGGCCACTCACCCAGATTTGAGGGCATGCCACCCAAACTGGTGCCAAAATAGTCAGAATCAGGGTCTGTTGATAAAGGAATAGCAAAAACTATTTATGCTAAGAATATTGACTTGCTTATAAATTTCTCTCGATTCATAATTTGCATACGGTAGTCAGAGGCGTAACGCACGGTGTGTACCTTTAAGCACGAAACTAAGGGTCCCCAAACAACTGGGCCCCGAAGGGGGCCCCCGCGAAATTTTGTTAAAAGTTGTTTTGGAATATAAGCGTTTCTTAAAAGATTCACAATATCATTAAAGTGGGCGTAAGACTTGTTTTGATTTGTCATTAGTATCACATAATATTGATGTAACTACATAGCCACATTACTACATAATATTGATGGAAGACATAACACGTCAATAAGGTTTCCCAGATCCGTTATAAAACTTAGCACCTAATTTCAGAGAATATCACAGATATGATTGATTTCCTAAACGACACAGTTTGAAAATTCTTATCTATGTACACATATTTTCAAATCATCCATTAGTGCTCTTGCTTTCATTTCAAAATGTCTTCTAATCGAAAGCGTGTTTATGCATCTGGAGC
Source organism: Cassiopea andromeda (assembly GCA_018155075.1). Lineage (NCBI taxonomy): Eukaryota > Metazoa > Cnidaria > Scyphozoa > Rhizostomeae > Cassiopeidae > Cassiopea > Cassiopea andromeda. Next base: position 128,812 of record WIPJ01000223.1, read on the forward strand.
GAGAAAAAGGGCAGAAAAGAAACGTAAGATAGAAGGTGCTGCAGCAAATACAAAGCCAATTTGTCTGTTTGTTGAAAAGGCAAAGACCAAGACCTACCAAGCTCAAGTCTCCCTCAGCAGGGGGAAAATGTGGAAGAAGATGTCACGAGTTCTGTCCCTGATGAATCTTTTGAAACTCCTGACGAGAACGATGAAAATGTGAGTCAAATTATCATTCAAGTAACGCCGTACCAGTTTGATCTTTCCAAGTCTTATCCAACTGATCGTGGTCATTTTTATGAAGATCTCCACGATGCAGATCTTAAAAAAAATGATTTTACAGTATGGGCCATGTCGACCAGGTGGTTCATTCGAATACATAAACGAAGATGGGTCTGTCTCTTGACATTTTGGTGCGAGGTATTATAATAAGCGCGTTAAAGGCATTTCCATTCCGAGGCTATGGCTCTGTTACTCAATGGAACTGAAGAAACCTTACTGTGAAGTTTGTCGGTTATTCGCTGATCGCTTTTTGCATAATTACGTAAGGCCGGCGAGGCTGGATCAATGGTGTTGATGGTACTGGTCGCAACTTGCTGGGAAAGATAAAACGACACGAGAATACACACATGCACGTTCAAACCACGTCTGTATACGCTGCATTGAGAGCCGGAAAAACTTTGATGAAAAGAATGAAGAACTGATAAGAAAGAACTCTCGTTTTTGGGTTAAAGTTCTCCATCGCATAGTGACAATAATCTTGACTTTGGCTTCACTATCATTAGCTGTCAGGGGTCACAAAGAGGTTATAAAGGATGGGTATTGTTAAGGAGGAAATTTTCTTGGTATGGTTCTTTTGTTAGCTGAATATGATCAAGTTTTGGCTGAAGTTCCATCATTTCCTGCTCGAACAACAAAGAATTTGAGTGCAGCTATTCAGAACAATTTGATTGAGTTGCTTGCAAGATCAGTGAGATCATCGCTAGTTGGAAAGATTAATGCATCCCCATTTTGGTCAATAATTCTTGATTCGACTAGTGACATAAGTTGAGTCGATCAGCTTAGTGTAGTAATACGCTGGGTTCAGATTGTTGATGAAAAATGCTCTGTTGTGGAAAGTTTTATGGGGTTTGTTAAGATTACCAATCCAGATGCAAAAGGTATTGCTTTGACAGCAAGAACCTTTATAGAATCTCTTGGAATCGACTTTCATAGAATCAGAGGGCAAGGATATTACGGTGCTAGTGTAATGAGTGGAGTTCATACCGGGGTGCAAACCTTGATTAAAGAAATGGTTTCATTCCCTGTACCATTTCTGCACTGTGGCTGCCATAACCTGACCCTTGTCATTAATGATGCTGTAGACTCTGTTATGAACAATCGGAACTTCTTTGATGTGCTCGGAGAAATGTTCAGTTTTTTCGGACAATCTTTGAACAGGTGGGAGAAGCTGAGAGTTCAAGCTGACCGAGGTTCTCTTACACTTAAGAAACTATGCAAAACTAGATGGTCTTCAAGAGTTGATGCTGTTCGTGCTGTAAGAGATCGGTATCCCCACATAATGAAAGTTTTAATTCGCTTAATTCTCACGTCAGAAAAGAAAAAGGAAAGGGATGATGCGAAAAGCCTCAAAGAACAGATGGATAGTTTTGAATTTATTCTGTTTATAGTCATGTGGGAAAGAATTCTGTGTGCCATGAATTCTTCATCAAAAGAATTACAGTCGCCTACATTGGATCTTTCAGTTGCATCTAGACTTATGAATTGCTCAATTTCAGACATAGAGCTACTTCGGAACTCTTGTGAGTCAGTGAAGATGGCAGCTTCTGCACTTGCAGGTTCTTGGTGCTCATCACTTGAATTTACCCAGAATAGAAACCGCAAGCAGAGTCAAGCGTTTCTTTGATGAATTGTCTCGCGATGATTCCATAAGTGACCCTGAAAGATGTTTCAAAGTGAATGTTTTTTACAAAGCAGTCGATACCGCTCTTCTGCATCTTCAAATGCGATTTAACGGGCAAAGTCTAGTTATAAACCTTTTCAAGTTTCTTTACCCCAAATCATTCGCAAAGCTGTCTGAACTGGTGATTGCTGCAAAAGCTTTAATTGCAGCATATCCAGATGATTTTAAGGAAAATTTGGAAACCGAATTGACATCATTTGCAAATGAGTTTAAGAAAGAAATTGCGGACAAAATATCAGTCTTGGAAATTGTCAGTTTAATGCTGGAAAGCAGAGTGAGTTCATCTTTTCCAGAAGCATACAAGTTACTTGTTCTGTTTGTAACAATTCCAGTTACTGTTGCCGCAGGTGAGAGATCATTTTCCAAACTTAAATTGATCAAAACTTACTTGAGATCAAAGATATCTCAAGAAAGACTCGATAACTTGGCAATACTGTCTATAGAAAATGCGGAAGCCAAATCAATTGACAAAGCTGAACTCATTCAACGATTCGCAAATGTCAATGCTCGGAGACATAAAAGAATTGGCTTGCAAGACTGAAATTACATCTTTTTACGTTAAAGCTTCAAATAACTTTGTATTCATGACGTTTTTTAAACATTTGTGAACAAGCTATCCCAGAACATTACAGAAATTCTATTGATTACGTTTACGGTTTGATTACCTTGATAAAGCTTGACTCAAACAAGTACAGTAACCTCATTTTATATTTTAATAATTGTTTTGTTGATGATAGTTGATGTTGTTTAGAAGTTGTATATCGTTGTAAAATATTTACGCAGTTAAGGGCAATCTCAGCCTGTAAACGTGATTTGTAAAAAAATAGGGGCCCCGAACCACTACTTTGACTAAGGGCCCCACACTGCTCCGTTACGCCACTGACCGTAGTGTTAGTACTCACAGTCCTTGGATATAGAGTACAGGAAAGATTAAATGTACTACAAAGACTGATTTCATTAAAGCTAGAATGTGTAATTTTTGCCTAACACAATAGAATTATAGTTAGGGGTAGTTTTCAAAATATGTTCCACTGTACTTTATGCAAGCCTATGTTTGATGCTATCATTTACTTATATGTGATCACAGTTATATGAAAGATTTTGATGCACAAATTCTTAGATGTAGAGATTCATCTTTTAGCTTTCTCCCAGTATATATGACTTGTATACATGAATACATGTTGCAATAAGCCAAGCTTATTCTATCTTTCATAAGTTGTGAAAATATTGAGCCATGTAACACCTCCATTTTTTGCAGGTCAGAACAAGAAAGAGAGGTACATTTTCATGGAAGATTACCAATAGTTGGTTTATTATTTGTTGTTTCAGTACTATTGGTCATTCAAATTTTAATAGCACCTTCTTTGGGAAATGCAGCCTGATAGAGTGAGCTTTGATTGGTTATGACATTTTGTATCTGCTCCCAATTCAAAGGATTTTTACCATCTGCAGTTGTTATAGAATATTCAGACTACATGGAATCTTCTCCTATGTCAAAAATTGATGTCCAAGGTAATATAGATTTTAGAAGGTGCAGTGGCTGAGGTAATAGCGTTTGCTTAGCGCTTGTCCACCAGGTACATTTGCTAATCGATGCTTTTTCAGCCTCAAATTAACGTGCCTCTTGCTTAGTCTTTTAAAAAATAAAACCAGGAAATTCTTATTCTAGACCTCTCATTTATTAGTTCTTTAGCCTTGTATTCCCATGGAGCATTTTGCACCACTCAAAATTAACCCAACACCCCCACCTCAGGCACGTACCTGCAGGGGGCACGGTGTCAATGCCCCCTGAACGAAAAATTCTGAATAGTTTTGCTCCTAATTAGAATTATTAGTAACCTGAAGATTTATATGACAAAATAGGGCTTTTGCCCCTCCAAAGTTGATAGTAATAGCGTTATCGAAATTAAAAAAATTAATAAGCCATGCCAACTCTGGGGTATGTGATTTGCCTGCAATTTGTATTTGTCAAATGCCTCTGTATAAGTATTATCGATACACACAAGAAAGACCATGACGCAGAAAACTTTCACATTGTGGGGTCAGTACATGTATTCGGGGGGTACCTTCACAAGCAGTAAAGAAGAATTCTGCAGGCTGCCAAGGCAGGCCCGAAGCCATGGGGTGGCAAATGGGCAACAGGATACTAGCTTTTTGCCACCCCTGGGAAATTTTTTGTAATTGTTTATAGTTGCTTTATCTTTCTGGCTAAGGAGAGATCTCCTGAAAGCTCTGTTAAGCTCAACTTTAGTCTTTGTGAGATACTAGAAAGTTCAATTTTTTCCTCCACACATGTTATCAATTTGATTCTGATAACATAAAGTATGAAATAAGCTCTCAGATTCTGTACCGCACGATTGCTTTAGGGCAATCTTGCCATCCCTGAAACATAGGCCTTGCTACGGGCTTATACCAAGGGTCACTTAGCCTACACATTTGTGAGAAAAGAGGGAACACATACCCCCATTGCCCCCTGTACCCCCGTTTCTACGTTTGTGACAGGGACAGCTGAGAGTTAAGCAGGGATTTAGGACGAATGTTAAAAGTTGGGGACACATTTAGCCAGGGGCACGGTCACAAGCAAAGGAAGACAACTCTGTAAGTGCCAAAGGAAAACGTCTTATAGAAATATTTGAAAAGAGGGAATACGCGCCCCCCGATCTCTATGTATCTGACTCCACATCTCCTTCCTTTATTAAACCGTGTAGCCTAGCGTAGGTTTGCGATCACTTTTTACAAACATTTCACCCAAATTCTGTCAACAATTTTCTTTCTACATGCCAGTCAGGCATGGCAGGGGTTCACATGCTTATTTACAGTGACCTGTGATGCCATAAATCAATCAACATGCTTGGCAGAATGTAAATTGATGTCATCACTCCATAATCCTCTTAGCATGAACAGGGGTTAGTGGAGATATGTCTTGTCTTTCCAGGGTTAATTTGCAGATCGCAGTTGGGGGTGTGATTGCCCACGTTTAGCAGGCACCCTTTTAAAAAGCTAGTCTCTCATTTCATATTCATGTAAGTAATGGGTAAACTGTATTCTCTAACAAATTAAAATTTTTGCAAAACCAATCTGGTGGTGAGGAACTACAATCGCAATGGCAGAACTCTCGAAAACTACTATGACACTAAATTTTTTACTTCATAGAAGGGTTAATGCAGAAATAATACTAATCACTATGTTACATCGGAATATGAAAACACGGAAGAAGAAACATCAAATGACATCAAGTGATGTAAATTGTCATGAAGCATAAAAAATTCAAAGACAGAACTATGACACAAATAATCTGCTATACATTAACCAAGTATACAAATGCTCAATATTAGGGCAGCTAATATAAGTAAGAATAGAAAGGGTCCCAGTAAAAGCCTGGAGTATAGAGGGGAATGAAGTGTCTCTAAATATCAAGTCCTTTAAAGAATAGAGCATCTACAGTCCATTGCAGCTTGTTCTGGACACCATAAAATATTGATTGAATAGAATTCTGTCATGGCATTCATTGCACCAAAACAATATACATAAATACTACTCTCTTGCTAAGCCAGCAGCATGTCTTCACATCCTGTAGATGAGTGAGTAACAGACTGAAGAATGTCACACTGAGGAGTCATCAAACTTAATATCAAAGCAAAAAGTACCACAACTATGTTGATTTGTTCAGCCACTTGAGTGTAACTAATTGCTTCATAGAGTTATCATTTAAAGCCCATTCATTATTTGGGCACACAACAAAACTATGGTTGTTCACAAATGGTTTCCCCTTAATGCATAAAACCTCAGAGACAGTTCTTCAACTTGAGAGTAGCAAAATTTTTTCATAGGGTTTTCACTCAAAAACCATTAAATATTAGAACACTGTGTAAACATCTGCACTTGTCAAAAAAATTTCATCACTTCATAAATTAAATCTCAGAATATTAAATCTGCAAATCAAGCCTAAACGGTTGTATCCTAGAGTTGAAATTGAACACTACTCAGTATTTAAAAAGAGGGAAAAATTCTGCACTTGTTCACAAACAGTTAAAAGGCATTGCTTATCAACTATTTATGAAATTTGCAAAATGCATTACGAAGCTATTGCTAAACTTCACAATTATTGCTACAACAGCCAACTATAAAAAAGCATTCACTACTGTCTGAGTGGAAAAGTCTATATGCACAACACAATCCTGCTGTTTGTATGTATTAAATCAAACAAATAGTTTAATGAAAAATACTGCTATACCTAAAATCTTCATGGAATTCCTTCTCCCCCCAATAATTAAAAGCATTTAATGACAAACCTCACATGGCCTTTACCCAATAAATCATAAGTGCGACTTTAGATATTCAACTTAAACTTTACGTGCAATAAAGTGGCCAGTGAGATAATATCAGCACAATAAATTACTTCCATGTCCAGCCAAATACTATCTAGTACCAAAGATTGTAAACAGGAAATGCGCAAATAAAATGGGTCCCAAAATATACGTTTTCTTGTGTGGAATATAGGATACAAAGCATATGGCAATAGTCAAATTGTGTGTAAAAACATTATCATTACATTAACAATTTAGAAGTTACATATACACACTGAAGGCATTAGTTAAACACGCACTGTAATGCCTAACAATTGCCCTCCAGGCTAGAGGTAAAAATTTGCATTAACACCCTATCACCTGTATGTGTCACCCGTGACAATATTCTTCTTAAGCAAAATAGTAACAATAGAAAGTCCATAGACTATTAAAAATGAAATCATCATCATGCACATCATATTTACTGAATGTAGCATTCTGCAATATACAGTACTTAGAAGGATGGATGTCTCCTCCTCTCCCCCTACCAGTCCATGGTGCCAGTTAGATAAAAAAGACACTCTTTGTAGAAGTAATTCTGTTCTTCTTATAGTTCATGAAGTCATTACATTCATACAGCCTCACCCTAAGGCAAAAACCTTGGAATGATGCACGTAAAATAGCTCTAACCCTTTAAATAAAAATTTTGCCACTTAACCTAAAATCATATAGTGGCTGAGAGCATAGCAGTGATTACCTAATAACTAATGCTCATGGACAATATTCCTTATGCTTACCTAATTATGGAGAATTCCATAGCACACTAAAGTGACAATATGACTGATGACAAAATACACACAATTAATTCACTATTCATGGAATGTCCTGGTCAATTTTATAAGCCAGAATCCAGCAATTATCAAAATCATAAAGTTAAATGTAAGAAAATGTATAAAATAAAGCTGATGAAATGGCCCTTATTGCAAACACTCATCCTAAAAAACATATTCAATAAGACCCAGAAATTACCCTTACCCCTGACTATCTGCATTGCCTATGAAAAAACTGTAATCTCCCAAGTAAAGAGTAGCTAATTAAAAAGTGCAAAATTCAAAGACATAGTTTCTTGAATTATGGAAATAACAAAGTTTAAGAAAGAAAATGTGCAAAGTAAAAATCATGAAATAGCCCCTATTCCAAACATTCACCCTAAACAGATAACACATTCTATAAGCCCCAGAACTTACCCTTACCCCTGACTATCAGGGTTACCTATGAAAATGGTGTCACTTCTTCATAAAAAGTAGCTAATTAAACACACAAATTTCAGAGATATGGCTCCTATTCTTATGTAAATCAAATCCTAGAGATTTAGCTCAGCCGCATGAACATAAAGAATTGGCTGATGAAGTTATAGTTGAAAATTCAATTAGTGTAAGGATACACACCAACAATCTGTACACAAAGTTAATCCCAATAAATCAAACCTTAGAATATAAACCAAGCTACTGAAGCATAAATAATTCATTCATGATATTGTAATTGAAATCCTATTAGAATTGAACTGCACACCAAAATCTACACATAAAGTTACAGCTGAATAAATGACAACTTAGAAAGTAAACTCAGCAACTTGATGATAAAAAATTAGGTCATGAAATTATAATTCACATCGCATTCAATGGTCAACTACACACCAAAAACTTGTACTAATACGCGAAAGGATGAGCCAAAGAAGCATAAATATTATCTAGCAGCACACTTCCTAACTGCAAATACTACGATGGCCATATTTTTGTACTCATTCAACAAAATACTTTTGCAAACGGTGCATGATACAGGCCCTAAGAAGCAACGGGCGAGAAACCCTAACATTCTACGATGCCTATTGGTATATAACTCAAAAAATAACACAGGATTTTCTCGAATTCATGAAGAACAGATGGTCTACTCCAAACGGGATAGAGACACACACAATCATCTTCGCCATCTCAACTTGCTTCCTCGCCCTTTTTACACAAAATCGCTATCCAAACAACCAAACAGATGGCAGCAAAGCTAAAAATAATGCAATAAAAGTGCTTTTGAATGAAAAAGTAAAAGAACACTTACCTGGGAAGAAAGCAGCCATCAGCCTTTACAGAAAACGACACAAAATGCCGACTACTCATTTCCATGGCGATTGTGTACTTGTGAATGCCTCGACAGGATAAGACAATGGAAAGACAATTGAATCTGTCAGCTCCAGCATGAAAATCTGTCCCCTCATCACAGCCAGAACTGCCAGTCAATGATCGCGTGGAAAAAGCTCGATTCTCTCAAGGAAAACGCACAAAATAGCCACGAAAAATAGTTATCGTAAGAGATACTTACAGTTGCCACTCTCGGAAACCAGTTCCAGCCCAGCCAAGCAGCCCCCCTCAGATCCTTTTGAAAGAAACCAACTCTCGCAACCCTTGTGATCCCAGTAACAACAAAAACTCATTGTCCTCTATTGTTCTGCCATTGTTCACAGCGCCCTCCACATAAATTATCATATAGGCATCTTAGTATATATAGACTTTTTAAAAGGATGCCCGCTAAGCACGGGCAATCCCACCCCCAACTGTGATTTGCAGATTAGCCTTAGAAAGACAAGAAGTGTCTCCACTAACCTGTTCATGTTGGGAGGAGCATGGATTGACAACAGCAAATGACACCCTGCCAAGCATGTTGATTAATTAATAACATCTCAGGACACTGCAAGGAGCATGTGACCCCCTGCCATGCCTGGTTGGAATGCAGAGCCAAATTGTTGGCAGCATTTGGGTGAACTGATTATGAAAAAGTGCTTGCACACCTACGCTAGGCTACACGGCTTCACATTGTCCTTCCTCTTTTACAGAACCGTTTAGCGGGCACCCTTTTTAAATTCACATCGCAGTCTCCAATTTCATCTTCCTGTAAGTAAAAGGGTATACAATATTTTGTGACAAATTTGAATTGACAAAAAAGCCAATATGATGGTTAGAACCTACAATTGCAATGGCAAAACTCTCAAAAACTACTATGAAATTCAATTCTTCAACTTCATAGAAGGGTTAATGTAGAAAAAATATTAATCACTGTGTTACATAAGAATATGAAAGCACGGAAGAGAGAGCATCAAATGACATCAAGTAATTTAAATTGTCATGAAGCATAAACTATTCACAAGACAAAGAACTATGGCATAAGTAATCTGCTATACAGTAACCAAGCTCTGAGGTATACAAATGCTCAATATAAGAGTAGCTAATATAAGTAAGAATACAAAGAGTCCCAATAAAAGCCTGGAGTATAGAGGGGAGTAAAGTGTCTCTAAGTATCAAGTCCTTTAAAGAATAGAGCATCTACAGTCCATTGCAGCTTGTTCTGGACACCATAAAATATTGATTGAATAGAATTCTGTCATGGCATTCATTGCACCAAAACAATATACATAAATACTACTCTCTTGCTAAGCCAGCAGCATGTCTTCACATCCTGTAGATGAGTGAGTAACAGACTGAAGAATGTCACACTGAGGAG
>WIPJ01000223.1:147534-166088 GCA_018155075.1 Cassiopea andromeda
ATATATATATATATATATATACACATACATATGATATTTGTATGAACGATGCATCATGCATCATATGCAGATGTGGCATTTGATAGCCTATTAAGTTCAGAGCATGTTCATTTCATTATGTTGTATTTGGTAAGTAAAGACACTTACAATTTACCATCTCTGCCTTCTTTTTCTTCTTCTTATAAATTGGCTTGCAGCATTGATGTTTGATGTCATTCAATGCTGTATCATCACCACCTGGGTCTTCAACTTTTGTTTCAATGCCACAGATAAACTCTCCTTCTGGGCACTCCTTCCACCTACTCCATTTACCCCATTCCTCTGCTTCCACTGTCAAATCATCTGCTTTCTTCCACGATTCTATATCTCTACACCTATACTGAACATTATCAAGCCCAGTGTCATCTCTAATACCCACATTGCCTTCAACGTTCTGTCTCCATCCTGATAAGAAGCTGTCTGGAGGGCACATTTGAGGCTCAGACCAGTCTCCCCACTTCCCTTGTTTCGAGCAAACATCTTCATTTCCACATTTCAAGCACACTGCATTTCCACCTGTGTCATCGTATATCCCCTGGGACTTCTCAGCTCTGAAAATAAAGCCACCAGCAAAAATTCCATCCTTGCAATATTCTGCACCACCCCAAGTGCCATAGGGCCCTCTTGTGTTTTGTTGGTGTATAACAGATGTCATCTCCCATTTGGGTGCTAAAAGGCAAAGCAAGCTTAAACGTGTATTCAGTCAAAGCCAAAGTCAAAGTCCTTTCCCGCGCCCAATGGCACATAGGGCGGGGCCTATCTCTGTTTCTATAGCCCTAGGCCAAGCGCCTGCGAGTACAGTGAAAGCGACAGCGGGGAGCTGGTTCACTGGTAGCTCCGTGAGTTTAACTTTCCCACTCCATTCTCATATGTCGAGCGCCAGACGAGAAGGCAGTGGGTACCATTTTTAAAGTCTTTGGTATAATTCGGCCGGGACTCTAACCCACGACCTACCGGTTGTGAGGAAGATGCTCTACCACTGAGCCATCACTCCGGATGTATTCAATCAGTAAATCATAAAATGAATCAACATTTCTATTTTTCTACCTACCTATATATCTATCAATCAATCTATCTATTGAAGTCAATCAGTTGCCAATTCTATACAAAGTCAACAAACTTCAACTTTGGTTTTGCTTTAACGCAGTAGTTCTTAGCATTGTTGGAGGTGCTGAGCCTAATAAGTTCCATAAATTGATCGAACCCTGAAGTGGTGCCAGGAGAGGGCTAGGGAGCTATAGCTCCCCGTCGAAACATGCGAGCCCTCGTCGGAAGGTGAAAAATAATTTGTTATGAAATTTTTTACATTTATACTACCCTGAAAGCCTTATTTTAGCCCCCCATCGGAAACATACTGGCACCACCCCAAATCGAACATTAGTAGCTGGGATTGCTAGGAAAATGTGTGCTTTGTTTCTTCAAATTCAAAACATACGTATATAATTATATAGTGTAAAATGTACCATGCATCATTTTCACATAAAATCATTGTATTCAAAGAAACACACCAATAAAACATGAATTTCATCAAAGCCAAGCGATGTGACGTGATTGGTTGCAGCCAATGGTAGCCAAGCAGAGGGTGACGCCAAGAATCTTATGACTGGGGTGAACCAAACCGCCGATCCCGTGAAACTGATTCACCGAGCACTGATGATCGATCGAACCCTGATTAAGAACCGCTCCTTTCCCGGAATCTGGAGCAGGGCATTTTTAACATACAAATTGGTGGGGAAATTCCCCACCAGCCCCTTTCATTGCCCCACCAGTGGAGCATGTTTACCCTACCACTTAAGTACCCTTTTGATTCCGCGACCTTTTTGCCTTTTTCTTATTTGTAATATTTGTGTACTTACTCGAATTTTTTCTTCTACGGTCTATACCAATATTTTAAGATTGCTTTTGATAGCCGTTTAACCTGTAGATTCTGCATTAATCCAAAGTTCCCTTGTTTTCAAATGTCCCACCAGCGAGAAATCTTTGGAAAATGCCTTGGGCTGGAGCAGATTGCTAAAATCTCTGTTTTTCAGTCTTTTCTCTAACTTAGAAAGCCCTGAGTGCTTATGTTAGGAAAAACTATTTATGAAAAGTGAAAAACGTAGCACATTAACTCGACTCACCTCTGTTGCATATTTTTCCATTACCTTTATAGCCACGTTTGCACTCACACTTATAACTTGAGCCTGTATCCTTGCATACTGCATTTATGCTGCATTGGCTTCCACCCTCACATCCTTTGGGTGGTCCTTCACATTGAACATCTTTAAAGTAATTTTTCTTCAAACTCCTGCAGTATTCCTAGAAAAACTCAAGAAACATTGTTATGCAGATTTAAACATTCTATTTGTGCTGCTGGGAACAGTGGTGATTTCTAAATATTTTAAGAAGGGGGGCTCTAGGCAAAACCACGCCCTTAGTTTGGGTGTGGTCCAGTTACAACCACGCCCATGTTTTCAAAGATGGAAGCATGACAATTTAGTTTAATACTGGTGTAGTGTAGTCAACAATAAGAGATGCCCCAATAGCCATACAACAGTGCACAATTGATCATAGCACTTTGGAAGCAAGGCCAATAAACTCTGAAAAGCCAAGCCAATGCAAGAGTTTTAAGGGGGCTGAGCCCCCAAAATGAGCAGAAATTGTAACAAGGGGGTTCCGCCTCCCTGATCCCCCCAAGAAATCACCCCTGGCTGGGAACCGTTGAATGTCACCATCTACAGCTCCATCACAAAAGAGATAAAGGAAGCATTTCAACGTTTAAATACGAAAATTAGACCTATCAATATACGTGAGTTACTATCAATGTTGTCGGAGTACATTAGTTACAAGGCCCTGGCCATACGACTCGATTTTTCATTCGATTCTTTCCTCAAGATTTGATCTCAAAGTTGAGCGGTGGTTCTGCGTAGTCGAGCATGTGTGACCAAACAACTCGATTTTTCGCTTGACTTTTCCCTCGACTTTTCAACTACTCATATTTCCGCAACGTGTATCAGCTAAAAATATTTTACCATCACTTATATTCGCCAGCCAATGAGACGTTACCGTGCATGCTTTCACTCGACTTCCTCGACGAGGTGGCCAAATGGCTCGATTTTGACACAACAACAGTTCTTTTGCTCGATTTTTTGACATAGATCAAACTTCACTCAACATCACTCGATTCCACTCGACTCACTCAACAAGGTGGCCAAACGGCTCGATTTTTCCCTCCATTTTTTGTCTAGTAAACAATCGAGTGAAAAATCGAGCCGTTTGGCCAGGGCCTAAAGCACAGATATTAAACGGCTAGTAGGTAGTTGAAGGTAAGTTATTGACGCTTGAAGGCCAATGGCTGGAGGTCAATGGCTGGAGGTCAATGATCAGAAGTCAACAGTTGGAGGTCAATGATCTGAATTCCATGATCAGAGTTCCATGGATCAATGAATAGACAAATTAAACTAAACTTTGAACTTTCACTGTTAAATATTCTTCATACCATTGCTATATTCTTAACATGATAACTGATTGCCAAATAAAATTTGCAAAATACTCAGCAAAGTAAGTTGCACGCCTAATGTTCAGTGAAGAACTCACTACTACTAATTTAATAATATAACATATCGAATAAGTAACCAAAGCGCAAAAGAAATAACAAACATGATGAAAAAGTTGCTTTGATTTTTGCAAAATTATGCTGCTAAAGTTTTATCTGGCATACCGAAGTGCAAAAGATTTTTTTGGTCAAGAAACAGTAGCCAATGTTTGACAATAAAGAAACGCATCTAAATGTAAAGTGATAGAAAGCTTATTTATCCTTTCATTATTGATCATATCCTTACTTTCAGTCACGCATACTTCAAAGCTTTCTGATAATGTGTTCTGTGTGGAAGGTGTATAGCAATAGACGACTATTCTTAGCAGCACTCGGAAACAATTCGGAACTGCCAGACGATAAAGCTTTTTAGGCCTCCAGAAGTATTGGCGGTTTTAGGGGGGCCATGGCCCCATGTCCCGCTCTTTTGATAACCCAGAAGGGACCCCACATCTGAGAGAAAATGAAAAGACATCACAGGAAAACATATAAATACGTCAAACAAGGGCCCCACAGTGATTTCGGCCCCAGGGCCACGCGTTCCCTAAAACCGCCACTTTCCAGAAGCATTCAAAACTATCATTGAGAGCAAAATCTACCTACCTGTAAATACTTTTCAAGGTCTTTTCTTACAGCTGTAATTCTATTGTCACCATCAAAATATTCTGGTGCAAGGAGTTCGAGGATACTCCTTAGACGATAGAAAACAGGAAGAGGCTCATCGATAGCAGTCTGCATCCATGTCGAATCTTTTCCTAAAAACACAGAATTAGAATGAATGGACTGGCTGGTTGGGTGCACTAGGCCAACGACCACCGGGACTCTTGTACTTGGGCCCATTTCGAACATCATGTAGAGAAGGCTTTCTACCAATTCATAAAAGGTGCAAGATTGTTTTTATGGAATCAAGTATCAGATATTAAATATCACTGAGCCCCATGGAAAAGTCCCCGTGCCCTTTGGTTCCTGTCAGTTCACCCTTGGCTATGATTGTATCAAGATGACCTAAAATAGTCTGTTGTTGTCTGGCTGCTAAATTTCAGTTATTCTATGATACCTTGAAAATGCTTAAGCCTAATGGTGCTTCTTTATTTCGCATACATGTATAGCCTCGCTTCATATCTGTTTACTTCAATAGATGCTAATGGATTGTTCCTTTTGCAAGTAATCTACATATCATCTAAAGTGTCTGATGCAATAGCTATTATTTACAGTAATTTGGTTTGTGTTTACACAGTTTTCGTCTCTACTCTTCTGCTCCTTAAGGTCATTTTTATTTGCTTGTTACAGCTCCAATATACTCATGCAACAGTAAATTTCTACTCAATAATCATCTGAACACAGTTGACAAATTACATACCATCTGAAGGAGGTTTTGATCCAACCGTAACAACTACAGTACTTTCTACAGCTTTATCAAACGTATTCTTGTCCTCTTGATCATATTTGAACTGGTTGTCCATTTTTACGCTTCCAATTCCAGCAGCAGATAGTGAGGCAGCCCTCTTCACATCAATACCATCCTTTTGCATCTTCTCTTGTTTTTCCTTGGATATTTCTTGCAGCTTTGTATATCTAAAAGTGCAAGATTGCAGAAGATTGCATATGATTGTAGTCTTATGTAGATACTCAAAGAATTGCAAGGATACGTCATAGTTTATAATTAGGCATTTTTTCTGTTTCTTGCAACTCTAGCTCAATTCTTGCTGAATCTGATGCTAGTCAATGGGTAGTGATACAACAATTTTCACCTTATGAGGATCGAAATTGGCTACAGTTGAAAATATGATAGAAATTTCAGAGTCCAGAAAAGTCACGGCTCCACGGCTAAGCCTGAGGAAGGTTTCTTAAATTCATGCTAGTTTTGAGGGAGGCCCAGTAATTTTACAAACAAATCTCGCTTGAGGAAAATTCTGATATATGTAAATGGGTAATTTGGCATAAAGAAAATGGTCGAACAACATGGGAACTTCCCGTCTATGCTGCATAATGAGGAAGGTAATAAGTAAAGAAGCTACTGGCCTGCCAGAGGAACGTTTGAAATTTGTTTGCATTGTGAGAAATTCAACATATTTGAAATCAAACTTTAGGATACTTAAGATATATTTCCAACTGCTTGCTTTGCATTTCCCACACACCGTTGTATATTCATACTAACATTGATTAAATTTGTGATGACGAGCGATCTATTTCGAGCAAGCATTTTTGGCTGGGAGGATAGTCATACCGGTATCTAGAATGCCACAAATGAATCGGATTGGTAGAACATTTTTTAGTTTTCTTCCACTTCCAGGCCTCTTAAATGTTTTGAAAGTGCTGCAGCTCTCATATCAATGGGGATTTCATTCGAGTCTGCAGAACATATCTTAGAGAGCTCTATTCACAAGACGATTTGCACCAGGTTCCCAGTAAGCTATTGCTTTTTTTTGATAAGAGAAGGAACACTAATCACGATTCTACTTTGCCGGTACATGCTTTCTGAGCTTTTAACAGCCTTCAAATTTTCTTCAACGACTATTTCAAGGTACCATATAAATGATTAACATTCAAAGAAAGCAATTATTCAAATTCAGATAGAAGAAAAACTTCACTCTACAAACTAGTTAACAATCTAAAGTTGTTGCAAATAAATTCAAGTCATTATACATAAGAGCGTTTACCTTGCACCCATATCAAGTGATGCAATATAATGAGTTCCAAACGTGTCAATGAACCTTCCATAATCTCTTGTTTGTTGCAGTCTGTCAACAAATGCAAGGAAGTTTTTTGTGAACTTTGGAGGAGCACCGGCATTCATCATACCTTCATACACAGTACAGCATGCTTCAGATTTTATGATGCTCCTCGTGTTTGACTCAACTGTTTTTCTCACGCGGTTGTATTCAATGCTAGCTGAAAATGCAGCATCGACCACTTTGATTTTTGCTGACCCTTCAACAGATGCCTTGGCCATTAGGCTCTTTTGGTATTCAGCCAGAGTCATGACTGTCTCTGAGCTGAACTCAGCCTTGCACGAGATTTTCTTTGTGATTTGTACATTGTCGGGTATCTCGTATCTGTCGTCAGCAGTTTTTTTGTTGTCGTTGTAGGTTGCATCGAAGATCATCTGTTGGAATCCTGGGTCAAATGTTTTCTCCGGAGTTAAAGGATTGCCTTTGAGAATGTTATACCCTCTGAAAAGGTATCCTATGTTGTTCATCTTCGTACCATCTAAAATCAAGAAGTTCATGCCTAACACTTTTTATGCATACTAGTGGCTTTGAAGGAGAATTATACTAAATTACCTTTGACCGCTCTTAATAGCTTTTCATTGCAAGTCATTTTGAAAGGAAGTTTTTGCAATTCAACCCTCTGATCAAATTATAAAGAAATTAGAACAGATAATACCAGGTACTAGGTATAAAACACATTGAAAGTAAATTTATCTCATACACTATTAAACTTAAAGAATTACGAAACTAGCAATCCCTATCGACAAATTGGATCGATTTATTGACTTAATCAGCAGAGGATTTGCCAAACCTACCGCGCTTTTGTAATTGATCATCACCAGATACCTCACTATTGTCCTCTTCTTCTTCTTCAGCAGCATTTTTGAGAGAGTCACCATTAACTGGAATAAATAGTTACACTGTGCAAACTATGAGCTTTGGAACTATGTGAAAGTTGCATACATTCTCAAGCAAAGAGTATTCATCAAACCTTTCCTTCTTTGCACAGCAACGAGCGTGAACAAATGATAGTGGTGTAGAATATGTTCACACCACTATCATTTCTTATGTGCCACATATATTTATATATGTGACATATAAGCTGTTGGCATACAGTGGTTCAATAATATACAACTTCACATAGGTTGAAAACAAACAAGCAAAATTTTGCAACTTCACAGAGGAAGAGAAAGCTTTAATTCTGTAAGTAAGTAGCGAGAGTGATACCTTGTCCAAGGAAAAGAGATCCAGTTGATAGATAGATTAGCACTAACGTAATCTTCTTCATGGCTCTGTAAAGGCTCTTTGACTCGTCTTGACACCCCAAGGAGCAGCTCAAAAATGATGACTTTAAAAGCAAGATAGCACTATTTGAGAGATTTGAATTTGAGATACGTGTAATGGCACAAGCAGTCTTAGCAAGCAAATTGACAATCAACATCATTCCACCAGCTTTAATTGCCGTTTTGGTTATAAACATATGTACTGAAACTGTTCTCAGGTAATTTAGAATTGTATTGAAAACTCCTTTCTTGTCATCCCATCATGTTTTAAATTTTTGAAAGTCCTTACACGTCCTTAACAAGACTGAGGCATATTTAGTGTGTTTTCTAGGTGAAGTTAAGCAAGGCCGATGTAAGTATTTGAATAAAATGGTGCATCGTTTTATTACTGAAGTGTTGTACAATAGCGTTGGGTTTTAGATGAATATGATTACAAAATAGATAATGGCAAACAAACTTTAGCAGAAGACACAGTGGAAGGAGCAATTCGATATCTAGCTTTTTCATTTGGCAAATCAGAATTATCTTTATCTAGAAAATTCGTCAGCAAGAAATAGTTTTTGAAGCTGTATAATTATAAGTGACTAGTTTCTACACAAAATTTTAATTTAATGCTAGAGCAGATGTTGTACTTTGCTTTAAATGGGAGCATATGGTACATCAGGCTTTGCTCAAATAAGACCCACAAAAACGCACATTGCTTTTGTACAATCTTACAAGCACCTGCACTACATCGTAAGAATTGAGTACTGCGTTCTTATTATTGAAGAATTCTTGCCAATATTGGGAAAGAAGAGTAATTATTAGAGGTACTGGGTAGGAACTAGGACAGCAAAGTATAAATGAAAAACTGGGATCATGATGAGCACCTGTATCCGTTACCAAGAGATACGAAGCTTTTTCAAAAAGGACACCCAGTCTTACAATGACAATCAACTAGTTAAGTAGAGCTTTACACGGAAAAGGCAGAAGAGCAGAATTACATGTTTGAAATACTCATTTCTAGAGCAGTTGAGAAAGAGCAACTGCTACTCTCGGAGCTACAAAGTTTCGCAAAATGAATAGAAGTAGAATCTAAACATAAAGAAGTTTAGAATGAAGACCAATGTTGACGTTATCAGGAAAATCAATTATAGACGCTGTATGCAGAGACGCTGGAAGCATTCAAAAGATGAAGAATGCATCCATGGTCACCCTCGCAGGCAAAGATAGGCAGCTATGTAAGCTGAATGCCTCATGTGCTGCCTTTCTTTGTAAAATTTGGGCGTGCCTCATGTGCTTCCATAGTTTCTACGTCTGTAGCTGCATTTGCTGCTTGCTTCTATGTTCTGAAAAAGGCTTCGAGCGCTACAGAAGAGCATTTAAAAGAGTATATCTATGCATAAAGCCATTCCTTTGTATGAGTCCCGTTAACAGTCGTATGCTCATATGACTTCGTTCCTCATTTTCGACAAAAGAGGCTCGAGCCAGTCTTCTTTGCAGGTCAGTGGCTTGAACCAGTTTGTTTGTCGCCTTGCTGAAACGCCTGACTTAAAAATTACTTCACTATTTGCTTGGCCACTTGACTAGATTACAATGTCGCTAGATCAAAGATGCGCTCTTCTGGTACCATTCATTGTAGAGCCTAAACACATATCTAATCATGGTTTAATCGGTTGGACAAAGTCTAAGCGGCAGCTCAGCTTTTAATGAACAAAGCCTGGTTAATAGTTGTACAGTATCAAGTGCCACTTCTATATACAACAGTAGAGCACCGAATTAAGGCCTTGTGAGATTTGAAGGTCCTTGAGAAGATCGAAATCTTGGAGTGAAACCTTGGAAGAAATGAAATCCTGTCGTTTCCACAGTTAAATGTTCTAGCAGAAAAAAATTTACTCCTTGTATGCCAGTATGCATTCTGGGATTTTTAATTGCCACAGACTCTAGCCTAACGATTTTTAGAGAAAAATGGCACGCTATTGACTCCCAACCACTGGGAAAGGCTTGCGATATGGGTGAGCCTTTGCTTTCCTCTCTCGGAAGTACGCAAGTGAGAGCAAAAACACTTCAGATCATGGGGTTTTACAACGGCTTCTATAACATATAAAATTTTAGCTTTGGGGTGAACTTCCCCCTTAAGATACGGCCTAGAAATTGCAAATGAAGCCGTTATATTGCTTGAGTTAGTTTCCTTTCCGTACCTGCCTTGGTTTTCACCTCCAAATTTGACATGAAATCTGTCCAAGATACACGATGCATTCTTCTAAAGAACCATATTTCTGCTGACTGCATTCTTTTGTCCATGGTCTTTGATATTATCCAACATTCACTGCCGTAAGTAATGGTAGAAAATACGTAGCAATATAGCACTCTTAACCTTATTTTTACTTTCGCTATCATTATCGTTCTTGTTCCTATTTTTATACTTGATTTCGCTGCAGCTATCTATTGTTTTCATCTTCATTATTGTTTTCATCATTGGTTTCTTTTCTATCGTCTTTTCTTCGCTGTCGCCTTTTTATCGTTTTTGTTATCGACGCCATTATCATCCTGTTCACTTCCATTATCTTAATCATTTTCATCAGTGATTAAGAGTAATTAGCGATTTCGCTATCGTTCTCACTTTCATTATCATTATCGTTCTCCTTATCGTTTTCTTCTTCTTTATCCTTATCACGATGGCTTGGTTGACGTCTTTGTTATTATAATTGTTTTGCTTTGCTACTGAATATCGGTAGCATTAAATTATTGCTGGAATCTCATTTTGTGTATCATAAACAAGGTCCTCCTTTCTCCTCATCTCCGACTGATCTGGAGTATCCCGAGTATACTGTGCTACTTTCTCACAAAGAATAGTTGCCAAGTCTCCCACATTCTGCTGGAGACTCCAGCATTTCAAGCTTGTCTCCAGCCGAACTCCAGCAACCGGAAAAATTCGAGAAATATACAGCATTCTAGGATGCATAGAGTTGAACAATGAAGAATACATTGAAGGTTGCTGGAAAAAAATAACTTTGGATGTCCCACAGGGTTCTGTTCTTGGACCGATGCTCTTCAATATTTTCATAAATGATTTCTTTCTTTAAATTGCGAAAGTTGACATCTGCAACTACGCGGATGACACCACACTATTTACCTCTGACATGGATATAAATGGGGTGATCTCCAGATTGGAAATTGACTCAGCTCTGTCTAGCAAATGGTTCTGTGACAACTATATGGAACTCAATGAAGACAAATACCATCTAATAACTATAGGCACCAGTCATGCAGATGCAGTTTCAATCAAAATTGGTAGTTCAACTATACATGAAAGTAACCAAGAAGAACTACTTGGTGTTATAATCGACAACAAACTTACATTTGAGGATCATATTCGTAACCTATGTAAAATGGTTAGCAATAAACTATACGTACTTTCTCGTATCAGTCATATACTAGACCAATACAAACTAAGGACTTTAATGAGAGCTTTTATATTTAGCCATTTTCAATGTTGCCCATTAGCATGGATGTTTCATAGCAGGAAACTTAACAATAGTATTAATATGCTTCATGAGCGTGCACTAGGAAGTACCTACAGCGACCAAAACTCAAGCTTCGAATCCCTGTTAAAAAAGGATTCATCTACAACTGTCCATGTCAAAAATTTGAAAGTGATGTTAACTGAAATGCTTAAAACTAAAAATTTTCAAAACCCCGATTTCATGAGGGAAGTTTTCCCATTGTGTATAAAAGCGGTTTCATATAGGATGGAAACTATACATGTCAGAGGACGACAATTGTGGCAGACACTCCCTTCTCATATAAAAAAACTCCACTTCCCTGACAGACTTCAAAAGAAAAATCAGAAATTGGAATCCCTCTGACTGTCATTGCCGTCTGTGAAGACCCTATATACCATCGCTGGGTTTTTTATAACTTACGCATTTTTTTAGTTCTGCTAGTGGTTTTATCAGATTTATTGTGATCTTAGTCTTTGCAGTTTAGTAGTTTTAGAAGTTGGCTTAGATTAGCTTCATTATATTTTATTGTAACGTAACTATGTTTAGCACCAATGTTAAATAAAGTGATTATTGTATATATTGCAAGCCTCCTCCAGAACTTCAACCGATTAAAAAGTTACAAACAAGTTCCTCTTGTTGGACGTGACCCGTCTGTTATGGTGAAAATTTGTTCTCACACGCCAGAGTAAACTCCTTAGCAGTTGCTAAGTACCGCTGCGCAGCACTTCTTTTTTCTCCAGCATTTTTTCTGAAACTTGGTCACTATGCCGAGGCAAAAAATGCAAGGCGGTCATACGTAAATGATGTTGGCGGAGAGTGAGGAGGGGGTCAAAAAGTGAGAGCATTTTTGAAGTCATAAATCTATGACTCCTAGGCCGGCCGGGCAGGTCCCGCTCTTATTATTGCATACAGCAACAAAAAAGGGGGAAAATGAAAACGAGACTCACTTATGGCTTCCATTTTCAGACAGGTACTGCGGGCCTAAATGCGCCGCTCAAGTCGGCCCCTCAAGTTTTTGCCTACCGTCGCCAGGCTTGCGTAGAACATTCTGTTTTCACATGTGTGCAACAGTTACATGAACTGATGGCCCAGAACAGACGGGCTCAATCTGTGAAAGCTTACATCAGCAGCCTTTGAAAATTCTACGGTTGTTGTTACAACTTATTGTTATAGTCACCTGAAAAAATACAAATTTTTAAATGAATATTTAAAAAAAACTGGTCCTGACCTCTCGACCAAACTTTCAGAAGACGCATAGTGGAAATATTTGCGGAGTATTAGCCGATGGAAATTTAGCAGCCATACATAGAGTAAGTATTAACTTGAATATTTTTTGTTGTCAGAATAATAGTTCTTTATTGTACGGTCATTTGGTAATTTTTTCCAAATTTCTGTCGAAATACTGATCTTAAGAGAGCAGAATCATCCCTATTTCTTATCAGTATAGTACAACAGACCCTACTGTATAGGGTAATGAAATACTTTTAATTTTGTCGAAAGTGTATATTTCGATGCTTTTCATGGACCCAAAGTAGCCAATTTTTTGGTCCTTGCCAACAAAAATTCCCAACCTGGTGCCTGTTTGGGGCTGGCCTCTCAACAAAACTTGCAAATCTTAAAGACAAATGTCAGTCTTTGCTTACTTGGCGCCCAATATTATGGGAAGTATTGCCTGTTCATGATATTTTAGTTTTTGAGTGTAACAGTTAGGCCTATTTTCTCGTCAGCCAGCCACAAGTATAAGCATGCAATGCCTATATTGCGGCCTAAAGAGCTGGACCGGTCCACATGTTCGTGTACACATAGAAACACAACGGTGAAGTTGGGAGTGAGAATAAGCAACAAGCCTTGAACATTTGGAAACATTATAACAAAAGTAACAATACACAATATTTCTTTATCATGAAATGGGTAAGCAAATTCACTGTAGTACAATCTACTTTGTCTCTTGTATTTGTGTTTCGTCATTTACCATCGCGCTCAATTGCCACTCTGCTTGCCGCGTGCTTGATGGTGACAGCAAAGTTGTTAAGAAAGGAGATACCAGTTAGTACAGATATCAGTGTGCATGCATTGCTCCTAAGGCTCCATGATATGGCTCCTTGAGAAATCACAGGAGAAAAATGGAAGGTATACACTCCATATTTTGTGAGCATCAATGAGCCTTCAAGAGGTGGAAGAGATTGATATAATTCTATGCAATTTTCACAACGATATTCACATTTGCACAATAATATCTAACTATTAGGTGAGCAAAGATTGTTTGGACACAGACTGCATAGCTTTGCTCCTGTGTTTTTATGTTGTTTGAAAATGATCCACTCTTCATAAATGTCTTTAAATTAGAGACCCTCCTAATATTAATATCTTTTCATTGTATTTTAGTTAAGCATCTATCTTGCAGATAATATACACTGTCCTTCATTCCCTGTTTTCTCTTCTTGAATAAGACAACTTTAAAAAATGCGCAAATAGAAAAGCAGGCCAATCTGAAGGCTATACTCATTGAAACTGCCATCTTTCCAGAGGATTGGAATTTTCGTAATGCGCAGAAGCATGTTGCACAAATATAACCACCACTAAATCTCTTCAAGTCAAATGCCTGAGCAACGTCTGTATTTTCCTTATTTTCATCTTCAGTAACATTCCGAAATTTTATTTTGTTTGTTTTCTTCCCATAAATGCAGCATTATTCCTTACAAAGCTCTAAACGCTTTGGTGCTGCACTTACACATTCAAAGACTGTCAAAGTAGGCAAAAGATAGAAACAAAATAAATTTGATTTCATATTCCCGGCCTGTTAAAGAACGAGCAAACAAAACGTTTTGGCAAACAACAAATCAGCTGACGCTTCGCGTATCTTTCGCGCCAAAGTTTGAGTATGGAAGTAAGTATGCCTCCCTTTCGTTTTACATTTCCCCTTGTTTACAGCAACAACAACACTACATGCTAAATCAATACGAGCAAGTATTAATAACTGCAAATGCTTTGACCAAAGATAGAACTGTGTGTGCAAAGCCAAATGTAAGTACGTATGCGTTGAATTTTTGTGTTGTTTAGAGAGTGAATTATAAAGGTGTATACCATTTTAATAGAATCAGAAAGCATTTACGGCATGGTAGACTGAGTACCAATCGTGCTCAGACAGCATAATACATACAAACATAAGCCTACATACTCGACGTAATGCTTAACTTAATGATTAAGTATTAATATTGCTACTCGAATACGATCTTTGAGGGCATGCCACCCAAGCTTGTGCCAAAATAATCAAAATCAGAGTCTGTTGATAAAGGAATAGCAAAAACTATTTATGCTAAGAATATTGACTTGCTTATAAATTTCTCTCGATGCACAATTTGCATACCGTAGTGTTAGTGCTCACAGTCCTTGGATATAGAGTACAGGAAAGATTAAATGTACTACAAGGACAGATTTCATTAAAGCTAGAATGTGTAATTTTTGCCTAACAAAATAGAATTCTAGTTAGGGGTAGTTTTCAAAATATATTCCACTGTACTTCATGCAAGCCTATATTTGATGCTATCATATACTTATATGTGATCACAGTTATATGAAAGATTTTGATGCAGAAATTCTTAGATGTAGAGATTCATCTTTTAGCATTCTCACAGTATACATGGTTTGTATGGGTTTTGGAAAGTTATGAGAATTGGTAATGCAATTTTCCAGGACCTGGACAATTTTGGAAGAAGAAAGATTTTTCAAAAAAGCTATGGAAGCATTTTGGATTTTTGTTTGGGAAAATTCTAAAATATCCTGAAATGGATATAACTTGGTGTCACATTAAACATTGTATATGTTGTGTTTGGTTCATTTTACTATTTATGATATAAAATATATTCTACCAAAAAATCATGAAATTTAATGCTAATAGTAATGCTTTTCTATTTTTATGGGGCTTCAAAATGCACATGAAAATATGTTTTATGGTTTTGGAAATTTGGTAATTTGGCTTTGCAAAAGTTTTAGAAAAGTTTTGAAATATTGTTGAAGGAGTTTGTACAAACCCTGAGTATATAATTAAATGTTGTCCTTCTAGGACCTCAATACAAAGACCTATTTTATAGTTTGACACTATGTTACTCCTTGTATCTTGCAGCTGACTTATTTGCCATGGTTTTTCTTCCTATTTATAGCATGGAAGCTTCTGCAAAAGATGCAATTAGTGAAACAGAGCACACAGTAGAAAATGATTCTAGTTCATGTGTTGATGATGCAAATAGAAGTGATTCTGTAGAAAATGATCCATACCACTATACAAAAAGGGGTGAATTCACCTCTGAATTATACAAAATTTGTGTTGAGAACCTTCCTCATTATGTAGGCTATCAAGTAAGTATTCATTAATGTTATAATGGAATATTTGCATCTTTCTATTTTCAAAATTTCGGACAGAAATATGGGGGGAATAGAGAGAACAAAGTGTGTTGGACTTAGGATATGATGGTTGATACTTTGTATATCACACCATTATTGGCACATTTATATTATTTTTTGTATTCCATTTTACCTTTTGTATTCTAATTATAATATTTTTGCTATCAACATTAGCTTTATTGGCAGGGTTGTGCATGCTGCTGTTCATCATGGGGATTATTATATTTTGTGAGAAATTTCCATAGTCATAGACAATTGAAATTAATACTTTCTAGCAAATGAGAAAGACATTTTCTAAGTTGGATGTGGAGCCTAAGAAGCTAAAGTTTGATCCAAAGTCTCAACTTGCTTTCTTGACATTCAGGTGTTTCTACTTTAGTTATCACTCTTGTATCTTCTTTATCAGCTGAGCATGGTA
Source organism: Cassiopea andromeda (assembly GCA_018155075.1). Taxonomy (NCBI): domain Eukaryota; kingdom Metazoa; phylum Cnidaria; class Scyphozoa; order Rhizostomeae; family Cassiopeidae; genus Cassiopea; species Cassiopea andromeda. The sequence continues at coordinate 163,446 of WIPJ01000223.1, forward strand.
ATTCATTATTACACTTAATTCTACAAGAATGCTATCAGTTTTTATGAATGCATGTTGACTTGAGCACTTTGGAAGTCAGTTATTGATATCTGCTTAATTTGTGGTGAATGATGGTATCTTCTTTGCAGAGATTATTTCTTTGGAGTGCCACATGACATTTTATAGTACCTTTACAGGCAACAAAAGTTTCTTGATGTTGAATACATGTTGCAATAAGCCAAGCTTATTTTATCTTTCATAAGTTGTGAAAATATTGAGCCATGTAACCTCCATTTGTTTGCAGGTCAGAACAAGAAAGAGAGGTACAGTTTCATGGAAGATTATTAATATTTGGTTTATTATTTGTTGTTTCAGTACTATTGGTCATTCAAATTTTAATAGCACATTCTTTGGGAAATGCAGCCTGATAGAGTGAGCTTGGATTAGATATGACATTTTGTATATGCTCCCAATTCAAAGGATTTTTACCAACTGCGGTTGTTATAGAATATTCAGACTACATGGAATCTTCTCCTATGTCAAAAATTGATGTCCAAGGTAATATCGATTTAAGAAAGGTGCAGTGGCTCAGGTACTGGAGTGATGGCCCAGTGGTAGAGCGTCTGCCTCACAACCAGTAGGTCATGGGTTCGAGCCCCGGCCAAGTCACACCAAAGACTTTTAAAATGGTACTCACTGCCTTCTCATCTGATGCTCGACATATGAGAATGGAATGGGAAAGTTAAGCCCGGGGAGCTACCAGTGGACCAGCCCACCCCCACTGTAGCTTTCACTGCATTCGCATATACGTGGCCCAGGGGTATAGAAACAGAGATAGGCACCGCCCTATGCACCATTGGGTGTGGGAAAGGACGTTGACTTTGAGTGGCCCAGGTAATTTCAGCCATGAGCAGTAGGGTGTTGCATGTGCCCCAATGTCTTCCAATTAAACCTAATATTTTTGTGGTGGTGAGGTTTCATGAAAAACGTAACTGTGCAAAATGTCAAGGAAAACAGATAAGGCTTAGGGGGTAGCAGATTACATGCATATTTCTCATAACCTGACCTGATACTTGGCAAAATCAGTAACTCTTATTCAAATCCAAATGTATGAATGCTGGATCTCTTTTGAAAGCAAATTATTTGTAGAATTCAAAAATCAACACCTCCATAGTTTCTATATATACTGTTTTCTATATATTATAGCTTGAAAAAATTGAGATTCTGTCAAACTAGCAAAGTCTAACTGTCACATAAGTATCATCTTTTTGGAGCAGAAATTGGTGCTTATTTTTATAATTATCATTCAATATGATTCTGTGTGAAGTTTGAAACGGCCGGACCACAGCCAGATTGATGCTGGTGACCTCAAGCAGAATATAATCCAGTACCGTATTTCCTCGAAAGAGCGCCCACGGTGCTTATTTATAAGTCAGTCTTCAAGGGGGGCGGTCATTCATTGGGGGTGGTCAATAGAGGGGGCATTCACCTCATTTTGTAGACATACAGACACAAGCATTGCCAATTATAGTTAGTAGGCAGATAAACGCAGCATATGAGGAAATAGATGAAAGGCTACAAAGCAATATAAAGGAAAGGGTTGCATTCTGACAACGTCATCAACGCCCAAGTCGCTGGTGAACGGAACGAAGGCATGAAGTCGGTTTGGTTATCCCCGCTCAATATATGGTGTACACAAAAAACGAAAAAACTGCCATTTTAGCAGAATCAAAACTTAGATTTTTCTGTAGAAAATATGTCTGTAATCAGATTACGGACAAATTTTTTAATAGTTTAATTGATATACCATGTTTTATTTGAGTGGTTTGGTTTGCCTTGTTTTCATTCTCTTCGTTATCGTTGGCAAATCGTTATTAAAGGGGGGCGCTAACTCGAGGGGGCGCTCATTCAAAAATATTTACTTTAGGGGAGGCGTTCATCCGAGGGCGTGCACTTTTGAGGGAATACGGTATTTCTGGAAACTGGAAGCACTTTATATCAGTTTTTAACAAAGTGCATCATTGTAGTTGCTAGTAAGTTTCATTATATATGCTGTGATGCAAATGCTGTTGAGGAAGAACTGGACTAGGAGTGTTGAAGTAGTTGTGCCTTTTTTTCTTAAAATTGTTATCATTTTTTACTTTTTTTATAGAAAGCAATAGAAGCTATTACTGGGTATAAGTTCAAAAAAAATGTTCTATGCGCCAAAGTATGTCTCTTTCCAGTCATCATGTTAATGACAAATGCTTTTTATGTCACAGGTCTATTGCTGATCAGTTAATCATTATATGATGTTGTTTTTAAGAATCAGTGTATTAGTGTCTAAGTCAATGTCTTATATCTTAGAACAAACAGATTTTCTTATGATAAAAACTTGAGAGACTGAAAGCTGCTTTTGAAGTTCATACATACGTTGTTAAGAAAATTCATTTTAGAAGAAAAGGGAATTCTATTGGGACGTTTGTAGGTACAATCAACTTCAGTTGGAAGACTCACCGTTAAGGAACTTTTTTTGATTTGCAGAAAGCTATGCCTAAACCAGATCCACAGTTGCGAAAAAGACAGTTACAAGCATCAGGTATCTGAAAATTCAATATAAATATGCATATGGCAACTAAAAGTAAATTAAAAGAATTGAATTAAGCCTAGAATGTATTGGTATAC
>WIPJ01000223.1:208545-222071 GCA_018155075.1 Cassiopea andromeda
TTCTTTTATTATTCACACACTATGAATGCTATATGTGGAATTTTCCAGTATATTGTCTGATCAGTTTGTTGTAGCAATTAATATGAATTAGAAATCTACATTTTGGTGATAGTATATGTGCTCAATGATGCTAAAGTAGAATATAGCTAGAAATTTCACAGTTTTTGGTTGAAAACAATTGCTGAATACATAGGAATTTTTGTGGGCATTCCTTCTAAAGTGCTGTTGTGGAAAACAAAGAGTGAAATAGACTAAGACAAAGGTTGATTATGTGCTATAAAAGCCTTTATTCACCTCATTGATAATGCAGTAAGATGTGATCAGTATTGTTGATGTCTGTTACAACACTATGCGCAACAGAGATTACAGGGGCATCAAGGAGAGGGGTATTCACCTTTGATTTTCAATGGTCCCCTCTCACTTTTCATTGTTTCAGGGTATTATGAATTTCATTTCCCAACCCCCAAGTCATTATCTAACGTATATTGTCAACGTACCCCACAATATCGTTGGCCTACAGGATAAAGAAATATTGTTCATGTTGCTCCCTCGAAGCTCCATGCTTGTTGCCAGTATTGCAATGCAATTTCAATGATTTTGCCTGTCCATTTTCAGGTTTAGGTTTGGCGTTAGGGATTCCTACCATGATTAGCATTGTGACATATAGGATAGGGCAATGACCATCATTGAAAGCCACCCAGCTATTTCATAGGAGCTAAGAAGATCAGCAACACATTGGTTGATTTCAATAAGATTAACCATCGCAAGTTGCTGTGATAAACTGCAAATATTAGAACAGGCCAGAAATGTTTTCACAATTGATTGCTTTTTCTCCTGCTGTGAATTCTTGTGAGGGAAATAGACGGCCATTAAATGGATAAGGATTTATTATTCACCAACCCAAGGTGCCATTGCAAGCTGTCATTTCCTATGAAGTCAAGGGATGTACACTGTGTTGGCTAGGCAGTGCACAATACAATGCGTTTGGTGTTGTTCAATGACCGCAGTTCTACGTTGATCACTCATTCACAACCACAAACTATTTGAGCTATTTCAGACAGCGACACAGTAGTTATTTAGAAGTTCGCTAAGCTTCTCCTTCTTTGATTGAGGATTCTACCATAGAACTGACTACACTCGAGGATAGCGTCAACAATCACTAGTTTGTTGCGTTTGTCAATTTTTTTTGCGTAGAACGGAAATATTCCTTCTTTTACACTGTTCTTTAGCCTTATCATAGCATCCCATTGATTGTTGTCTCTGGTTGTCCAGACATGACTGATTGTAGTACCGTAGTAAAGGGAATTGTTATTGTAATTTGACTTGGTTTTCCTATAACAAGCATGAGTAGGATAGGAGAGTTTGTGGCCATTGCAATGTATGCAAACGCATCCTAGTGCTTCAACCCGTGACAACTCACGACATTCTGCGATATTTTGCGACAGTCTGCCACATTCTGTTACACCCTTAAAACATTCAGACACCTAATCGATTCGTAAACCTTGTTGCATAATTTCTGCTGATACTATTGAAGTGAAACAAAAAGCCCTTTGTGGATCACGATGCATTTTCCATTTCAACCCATTCTTAGCAACGATAGCTATTTTTGCTATATACCGTATCATCTTTCACTTTTTTTGGCATTTGTGGCAGCTAATTTTTTGCTTTAATTGTCAAACATTTCTTGTGATAAATGTTACTGTAATATTTTAGGACTTGGGTGCCAAACTAGGAAACATTTGTGAAACACTATTGAAATTTGATATGATGTATGACAAACTGTCTTTGTTCGCCCATAGTTCAAAAGGTTAATCAGCTACACGCTGAACAAAGCGTATGTATTGTACTTAGGCCCGTTGAGAGCCATCTTGGGGCCACATATGACGTCATCATGCAGCTTAAAGCTGAAAAACCAGAAATCTGAAGCCTCATAAAAGAATTGTCTTCATTCTGTCAGAAAATATGTTACTACGCTAGGAAGTATTGAGTATGATCAAAGTTACAATGCTTACGTCATCGTGGCAAAAACTTCATAAGTTATGGGGGCCCGGAGCAGACTGTCCCGGCCCCCCTCTCGGCGCCCGTTATGAGTTAAGACAATGATGATGTATGCGAAATCTAGGTATAGGATGTTGCATCAGACTTACTTTTAACATTCAACACTTCAGCTTGAAAACACTGACAATCTGGAAGATAGACGGGAGTTAAGGCGGCAGTTACGAGAATTACGCAATAGAAAATTTGAAGAGGAAATAAAGAAAGTGACAGCTAGCGACTATCGTCCAGGCAGAACGAAAACAGCATTGTCAAATGGTGTGGATTCATCACTCAGCAGCGTAGGCCGAAAAGAGAGTGTGGACACGAAGGACGACGGGGAAGATGCGTATGGTATTAACCATCTTGAAACTGAAGAAGAACTGCAGGCATTGGTGAGTTACGTTTAGTGATGTTGTCTTTCCCCTCATTTTAGCATGCAAGGTGTTAGTCATGATTTAGGAAACGCTTATGGTTGGTGCCGAAGAGAAATTAGTTGGGTGAAAGAAATTCTCTAATAGAAAAGGCTATGTATATATATTTTAGTGCAACGTCAATGTTGGTTAGGATGATTTTTTAGACATTATATAATTTCTCTTCAGTACAACTCCCTCTGTAAGTAATAAGCAGTCCCTTGGTAATTCAAGCGTAAGCTAGAAGTTATTTCCATCTATTCCTGATGTCCCAATATTTCTCCTGTGCCCATTTGCTCCTAGCAGTCATTCTAGAAATTCATGTGTTCCTGGTAGCTTGGTAGGGAATTCAAAAGTTAGCTGCGTTTGTTTCTTTATATGAGCAACCTAGTGTGCTGAAGGTATAGAGCCGCTAGCGAGTGTTCAATGGAATTCTGAGACATAGAAATTATCGCGAGAAGCAATATCAGACTATCTGTAGTCTAGAAAACTTTAGTAGATAGGATAAGTACCGAGATAGGAAGAAGTGTTGGCCAGAGAATGAGAAAATGCTGCTCTTGAACCAGGGTCTGGAATGTGAACAGTACCATGTTGGATGCATTGACAGGGTTCATACGCTAAGGAAAAACTGTGTTTTAAGGCACAGTCAGGAAAATAATGGGCTGGGCAGTACGTGTATGAACCCTTATGGAAATATGAATGCAGAAATTTAGCAATTTTGTTAACTCCAGACCCATTCCTACCTAGGAGTGAAGGGGTAAGCACCCCCAAGGAAAAATTCTGCAGGCAGGTTATCAAACTTGTCGCTTCGGACGGCAAATTTTTTTCCAGTTATTGTATTCTAGAACCCCAAACAGAAAACTTGGCCCTGAGGCGTAATTGAAAACAGGGAACCACGCCAGTTTTGTTGGCAAAATGTAGGCCCATATGTATACCCTCATGCCTAGGGGCTTTGAAGCTGGGAGGGCCAGAGGCACAGCCCCCCCACTTCTGTAAAACAAGGTATTTTCACTTTTTTACACCTATTTTCCCAAAGAAGGTGCCATTAAAGACAATTGTCTATTTAATTATACTCTAAAAACTTTGAGAATGATGCTGTAGCCAGCACAGATATGAAGAATTCCGAGATTATCAACGACACCGTAGTGACTATGCCCCTACCTACACTATGAAAGTCGTTTCGGCACCTCTAATACCCCTACTCCCGAGAGAAAATATCTAGGGAGGTCCATTCGTTGCTAGTATTGCAGATTATGGTGTAGGCTGATTGCTTAAACTTGTAGCATCAGGAACAAAAATAGCTCACGTTTGGAATGGTTTACTACCAGAAATAGTCAAAGGTACGTCAGGTTATGACCACTCCGATTTAGTTTTAAGCCGGGTTGGTACAGGTTTTGGAAAGTTAAGGGAACTGATAATGCCATTCCCCAGGATCTGGAAAAGTTTTGAAAAAGAAGAGTTCTTAAAATCGCTATGAAAAAGTTTTAGAATTTTTGTTTGGAAAAATTCTAAATTATCCTAAAATGGAAATAACTTAGTGTCGCATTGAGCACTGTATATTTTATGGTTGTTCAGTTTACTATTTACAATATTAAACATTATCCACCAAAAAATCGTAAGTATATCATTGAAAATAATGTTTTTATGTTTTTGTGGGTTTCAAATTGCGAACGATAGTACATTCCATGGTATTGGAAATTTGATAATTAACTTCAGTAAAATTTTGGAATATGAAATTATATAGCTTGGAATGGGAGATTCCAGCTCTTACGTCATTACCATTACTACGTTGAACCCGGATCTGATTTAACTGACTATTTCTTGTATTTCATTTTAGTTGATGGTTTTTTCGATTTTCTCGATTTTACCTCCTTTTCCCCTGTTCCTTGGGTCTTGGAGGGTGCCTCTGAGAGCACTTCATTTCCGGCACGAGCATTTAGGACCGGATGCTCTTCCTGACTTCACCAATGGCCTGCGTTGGGCCTCGAACCCAGAACCATGTTGGTCTGAGTCGAGTGTATTACCGCTAGGCCACGGCTGCTCTTGACGGTTTTTTCGATCCATAGCAAATATCCCCTATCCAGGTTAAGTACATGGATTCGCCAATTAACCACAAGTAGTTTTGTTTTGTATGTATGGGTGAGGAATCTATGCGACGTTCTCATTGTGGAAACTGGAATCCACACCACATCTTATACTACCCCACGTAGGAGATAAGAGTTGAAGCGTCCAAGTGCTACTTATTTGTAGTGACGGACTCTTCGGTGCTTATGGGAGTGGAGAGGGGCTTCGAAAGGTCGAAGAGCGTTGTCAATTGCTACTGCTTGTAAGCCACTATTATATTTGTAGCTTTTTTACAATTGCTCGAGTGAAAAGTTAGTAGAGGAAGGGACGAATGTCCCCCTCTTACCTTTAAGTATCCACTGTTGCAGATTTGGTGCCAAGGCCTGTAGTAAGTGCTTTATGGGTAAGGGTCGCATGGGTTCAGGGGCACCTCATCTAAAAGTAAATAAAGTTACACGTGCCCCCTTTGCCGGGGTTCACTCAAGAAGTTCGTAGCTTTGGGTGCTGGGGTATTTGAAGCAACCCCCGTTACATGAGGGCCGGCGTACAGGCAAAAATTTAACCCTTTGCGTGCTTTTTTCAGTGGTCCCTTAGTATAAACACATTTTTGAAAGGTGTTGCTTTTGGCGTGAGAAATATTGTAAACAAAATTGGAAACTTTGACTGTGGAGCAGTTTCCCACTAGATTTTGGTTATCTACTGGTTATGGTCAAGGCAGAGCGATAGAACGTAGCCTTGTGAATTCAGTCAAGTAGTAGAATGAGGCTGTTTTGACAAAGTTCTTCATGAAGAATATTGCTGCATAGTGTGGGTCAACTCCACTTGAATGATAAAAAGCTACCTGTGTATTGAAGTCATTTGGTTCCCAGGCAGCCATTGATATTTGTTATACAGGCCCTTTATTATGTGGAAAAAGTTGACTTCTTCAATTGCAACTCGACGTGAATTCTGCTTGACAGAGCTGATCTTAGAGTTGTATTGGTCTTATACTTTATATTCATCGTTCAATTTATGCTTTCAAGCGTTGCTATTGCTGTGTAGTTGAAGATTTTGCGACATATTTCCAGACATATGTATCATCTAACTCGCAGTTATCCATTGGAATAAGCACGGAAACATTGCGGTTTTTCAAGCAGGCGAGTTCGTCCGCAGGGTGAAAGGCGAAACAATAAGGCTTGTATACGCCCAAAAGTGGCCTAGTTCAATTCTTCCACACGTGCATGCTTTGTGGCCAGTCCACAATGTTGGGAGAAGTCCAAAATGCCAACCTTTGAATGCAACGAATCTTGATCTTTACCATAAAGGAAAGATCAGATTGATTCAAATTCCTACATAGGAATGTTGAAAATGCTTATCGGCCAAGGGGCGAATACATTAATTTTGACGATCAGGACTTTAAACCTAATTAGAGGGTTGAAAATAATGGGAACTTTCTCGCTTCTTATCCTTTCTGAGGCAGCTATTGGTTGTTGGTATGAAATGTTTAGCTTGATTTTACTGTCTATGGTATGTTTGCTCCAATATATAGGTATAGAAAGTGTAGCCTCTTATAGGGAGAGAGTAGCACAGGCCTTTAGATCTTAACTGATTTTCATGCTGAAAATGCCTTAGGCTCTGCTCATTTATTAGAACTTCCTTCCTTTTATGTTATTAATATGATAAAGTTTTCCTAAGCATCATGGTTATTTTTCTAATCCCCGTCTCATTGAGAGGAATTTTTTTTCTCATGTCCTTTACTGGCTTGCATTGATTTTTACGATTTTTATATTACGTTCTTTCTCATGCCATTGCCTTTCGCGATGTTGTTATTTATACTTTTGTTGTTACTATTCTTTTACACATGCTTGAAGCAGAACAAAATGAAGCGTTGGTTTAGGGCCATTGTGGAGGAGTGTGGGAACTTCACACCGCCTTGGAAAAATTGTCATCGGCAAATCGTGACTCATGTTGGAAATACATAAAATTTTCTGTAAAGGTTTCAACTTTTCATGATAGGAAATTCAGCTAAATGTAAAGTGGAATAATTTTGTTGCAAAGCGCGGTTGCAAAATCAATTGTATAATTCTAAATGCATTTTGCAACAAAACTATTTCAACTTGTAGGCATAAGTTACAGCCAATATTGAATCGTTTAGTACGCCGAACTAGTTGTTTAGTATGTTGTCAGCAATATCATCAGTACACGATCTTTTAGTAGAAAAGTTATGTCTAGGAAAGAAGATGCTGAGTTTGGGCAAAAATTAAGGAACAACGTCTACTACATATCAAATCCTGAGCATTTTATTTCTTGTATCACAGTTGCCTAATCTGGCAGATGACATTGTTTTACGTGGTTGTAAGCAGTTGAAGTGTGGGGTGATTATGTTGTTCAGTGGAGGAAGATTCAGTTTTTTAAAAATAGCAATTTCTTGCAAATCAAATGCATTTTCTTCGTTTTTCTTGTTTAAATGACTCATCAAAAACGAAGAAAGATTTATTGCCACCACTTCCTTTGAACGAAACATAGGAGTTGCTGCTTTGTCGTGACTTTTCTAATAAAAAAGTCATCGGCCACGTTAAAATCAAGGTAATGGGAGTAGCTATAAGAAGTTTGAGGGCTCCATCCTCAAGTCCTCTATCTCTCCCCGTCTATCTAATGTTGCCCTTACTTTACAATTAGGTGTGACTATCACGCCCATCCCCCAAGAGGCATCCTTGTGCGTTGCACCTATGCGAAATTGATAGTAGTAAGTTCCTGATATGTCAAACGCTTGTGCTTTGTACTGAACAGGGACATCCCCCGCATGTACTCCTCTCTTTGGGCCCCTTGGCTTTGAATCTCCATGAGGAGACAGGCATATTTGATAAACAGCAAGAGAATAGCACGATGCGTATCAAGTAATTTTGAATTGCATAATTTTAATATCCTACTTTTTACCGTATTTTCATCATATTTAATACAGCTCGTTTTTCTTTCATTCCTAGCTAAATGATACACCATTTACTGAAACTGAAAAGCGAAAAAAGATCCGTGCACGCATTAGAGAGATAAGAAACCACAAGTTAGGTATGTTTTGATGCCATGAAGTATTCCCTTTACTCGCACGTTTGTTATTACGCTTGCCGCAAAAGGCCTGGCTAATCTAGGTACGTTATTTGGGTAGCACAAGTTCTAACTTTTCAGACTTAATACTAAAAGCATAATAAAAGCATTAAGCGTTTGTTTGAACGACAAATTTGATAAGTTTAGCCTCCTCAATACATGTATGTGCAACATCCTCGCATATATGTACAACATCCTAAGATATATGTGCAACATCCTTAAGATGTATGTGCAACATCTTCAGGTGTATGTGCAAAATCTTCAGGTGTATATGCAACATCTTCAGGTGTGTGTGCAACATCTTCAGGTGTATATGCAACATCTTCAGGTGTGTGTGCAACATCCTATGACGTGTCTGCAACATTGCCAATAACTGTTAAGCTTTAGCCAGGCCTTTAGTCGATTGCATCACAATGGTGCTTACAATTACTGAAATATTAAGTTTGCTTGCGTGCACAGTGAATATTTTTGTTTATCAAAATTCATCATATTTGGGAGCTGAAGTCTGTTAGCTAGTCCTTACCCGTCGATTGTCAACGGAAGTGAACTAACTAGCCGTAGGAGTTGTGTACAATTTTGCTCTAGCGCAGGATGTTTAGAAACAATATAGAGTGGAAATAAGGAATGAAGGGTTGTCCCAGCACCGTAGGTCATTGGGAACCCGGCCTCTATGGTAGGTGATGGTGCTGGCACAAAATGAGTAGTGAAATAAATGACAAAGATATAAACAGAAAAGGTACGATTCATCAGCTATCAACCTGCGATCAACGTTTCGGGGGTTTAAATAATAGTACGCTTTAACGATCACAGGCCCCCCAGCATCTTGGATCAAAATTAATAAACGGGGGGTTGCAATAAGAAAATTAGTCGGGGGGGGCGTTTATTCCGGACTACAGAGTAGTTATGCAAAAGATGATGCACAGCTTTGAAAGTTGATGATGCCCTGTTTGCACCAAACCTCGCCTAAATGACAGTAATTGATACAGTCCACCAGGCTGTCGTTGCACATTTTATTTCTTGTCATCAAGAAACCTAATGTGCATCAATTTCTAGCAGCTCGATTCTATTTACAATTTGCTGGGCATTTCATGTGTTTTGAATTAAGCCATATAGTGTACATCTTTTGATGTTGTATGTTCTTATTTGGACGATGGTTTATAGTATTTGTGCTTGCAGTATAATCAAGTTGTTTCAATAAGCTCCAAAACTATGCCATCAAAATTTTTAATGTGAGAATGGAGAATGCCGATATTTTAGAAAATCGAAATGCTAGCATTTCTTTTCGCCGTATGGCAGAGCTTTCAATAGAAAGCGGCAACCGGCGATTTATCACCGGATACTTCCACCTAAACTGCCATTTGCTCTTGGCATAAAATGACCTAAAAAATGCGTACAATGGATGACCTTCCATGGGACTCAACCGCCTGCTATTCATGATCAGCCGCTTACTCTAAATATTATTGAATGCTCTGATTTGGTAGTAATATTTCTTCAAATATACAAAACAGTGCATTGTGCATCAAGAAGCGTAGGATTTCCTTGCAGCTTATGGGAAGAGGGGTATTTTTAATTATGCAGCTAATTTTTAGTGTCTGTCATTTGAGATCTAATCAGCTGTCTAATGTGTTTTATCTAGGCCTTGGAGATGCAGTAGTGGTAAGACGAGCGACCAGTGAAGAAAAACCAAAGGAAGCTTCTTCTATTGTAGAGAAAGCAAATGACTCTGGTAAAAAGAATTATAGCAGTACTGTGCATAGCAGCCGAGACGTAAAGGAAGATAAGGAGAGCGAACGCAATGAACGTTCTACTTATTCTTCTCGCGGTTCATACAGAAGTAGGCAAAGAAATGAGGACACGTATATTAGCAGATCATCATCAAAGCGTGGGGGTGATATTGACACTGAGAGTGCAGGCCGATTCACATCAACCACAAAGCTCAGATCTAGTGCTAGTGATAATGAGAAGTCCTCCAGTATTAAGGAAAATAATGTTGGAATTGAAGATGATAAAGAAGTTGAGAACCAAAACAGTTCTCATTTGGATACAGGTATTCTTGAAAGAGAAGAAAAAGAAGATGCAAAAGGAGTAGGAAAGGAAGATCAAGTAGAGATGCAAAATGAACAAGTAGAGAATGAAGATAAAGAAAATGAAGAAACAGAGAATGAAGGTGGAGAAGAAGTGGAAGTAGATGAGGATGATGTGGAAGATGTGGTCGAAGAGGAAGGGACTAGTTATGAAGGTAAAGCAATGAATGGGTATGGCGAAGACAGAATTAATTCCCTTAAAGATGACCGTGAAGATGATTTGGGTGATCGTGAAGATGACCGTGAAGATGAAGAAGATGAAGATGAAGAAGACATTGATTCTCAGAGTAGAAGCTCAGCAAGTAAAAATTATGATGAATTGGACAAGAAAGAAGAGATTGATGCTCAAGATGATGTAGTTGACGAAGACTTTGTTGACAATGATGAAGCTGCAGCAGATGAGGAAGAACTGGAAGAAGAAGGTTATGACGAAGATGGAGCAGAAATTGGTGATGATTTTGTAGAAGACATCGATGAATTCTCGGACAATGACGAGGAAGATAAACGTGGTAATGAAGACCGCCAACAGAGTGATGTAGATAAAGGAGACAAAGACTATTCAGCTGAAGATGCCGATTCTTATGTGGAAGATGAATTGGATGATAGAGAACCAGAAAGAATGGAGCCAGATCCTTCAGAGCAATCATTGAATGACGAAGAATATTCGGATGAAGAAAATCAGAGCATAAATGATGATGATTATAGTAGTGATGGTGAAGAAGAAGGTAAGATTGAAAGTGAAGAGGAGCCAACTACAAAAGAAGGAAGAACAATGCATGAGTACTCTGATGATTATTCAGAGGGCTTTTCCGATCATACAGCAACTGACGAAGGGAGTAGTATCAGCGGAAAAAAATATGATGATGACCAAGATTTGGCCGGTTATGAATTCGAGAAACACGCTGTTGAGCGTAAAAAAGCAGGAGCTTCCTACGTTTCCAAAGTAGATGAGGTCTTCAAGCAGAAAGAGCCAGCACTTGCAGAAGGGAAAAGTTTCAAAGAACTGCTTAAAAAATCCGACAAAGGCCCTGCGGAGAAGCCACTGGGAAGTAAGAGAGGTCCTGAGCAAGTAGATTTTCGCACTGTTTTGCGGTCCTCAGATAAGGCAAAGAAAGCAGGCGAGAAGTCTTCGTCAACTGTTGAGCAAATGGATTTCAGAAATCTACTGCAGAAAAAAGTTAAGACCCGGACTTTAGCTGACAAAGAGATCGGAGCAGAGCAAGTTGATTTCAGAACAGTGCTTAGGCAAGCCTCCATATCATCGGAAAAGAAGGAGGCACCCGCAAGAAAATCAAGCAATGCCGAGCAGCTGGACTTTAGAAATGTATTAAAGAAACAACCGAGTATTAAGTCACGAAAACTTAGTATGGAAGATAAGAATGAGTTGATCAAAAGTATTAGAGCTGGCAGGGATACAACAAATGCCGAAGAAAAGTCTCCCGCAGAACAGGCTCCCGCAGAAAAGGCACCCGCAGAAAAACCTGGAAGGCCTAGCCTAGAGTCTTTGCGTCAAGGTGGTGGCGTGGATAAAGCTAAAGACGAATTGAATAAGAATCTTAAGGAGGATGCTGAAGGTACGAAAACACAGCGAAAGGCTGGAAGGCCTAGTTTGGATGCGTTGAAAAAGAGTGGTGAGCTGGGTAAGACAGAGGATAAAAAGGGGGTATTTGAGAAGACCTCAAGGGCCAAAAAAGCACCTACCACTGTGCCCCCAAAGTCAAGTGCGAAAGGAAAGGTAAATGCGACCTCCGAGAAAGACGAACTAGAGGTGATCGAAGAGCCAGAGTTAATAGAGGAGGTTGAGGAAGAGCCCAGCGTTGGGAATGATGATAGAAATGCTGTTAAAAGTTCTGTACGTAAGTCTCAGAAAAATGTAGTTGAAGTATCTTCCAAGGAAACTGTTCCTCGTAAAGCGAGCATTGAAGCTTCATCGAAGAAAAATGTGGAGAAAAAGTCTCAAAACACTGGTGTAAAAATATCCTCAACTGCAAACGTGGAGAAGTCTCATAGTCGGCGGAAAAATGAAGAGTCAACAAAAATTGATGCTGGTAAAGAGGACATGCAATCCAGAAGGGTATCACAGGAAGCAGAAGAACGTCGCAGCCCAACGAAGTCTGGTGATAAACGAGCAAGAAATAGGAGGTTACGGCAGGATCAAAATGAGGCAGTACAAGCGCAAGGTGAAGATGTCAGGAGTGAAAAGAAAGAAGTTAAAAAGATTGCAGAAACTAAGCAAAAGTCGTCAAGTATTGAAAGGTTAGTAAATGTTTTTCGTTGTATAGCAGCGGTGTCAATGATACCTGAACCTTGCTTTGGACACTCATTTAATCCTTGGGACAGATACCATGGACCCCATGGCGCTACGAAAAATGTCCCCGCAAACAGGGAGGGTTCATCTAATACACAATGAAGGAAAGGGGGAAGCTATTGGAAATGATTATGTTTTATTATTGGGCAGGGGAAAGGGTCCTATATTAATGTTTTGTTGAAAGTTGTGGTGTTGTTGATAAATCATTTCTCGCAAAAGCCAACTTTGGTTGTGCTCTGAAAGATTTGGCTTCTCAGTGATAGAAGTATAATATTTAGGATAACGTCATGTTTTATTTATGAATTGAAGTATGGAATTTTGTTTTTGATTTATATCACCTTAGAAAGAGAGTTGGTATACTGCCCTTAAGCAGGTGATGTCCTTTTCATGTACATCTTGTATGGGCATCTCCTCAATCTTTAATCGTCAAAAGTAAGCTGTTTACGACGTCATTATGCTGAGATTCTAGTCTGCGAAGTGTTTGCTTTTCAAACGAGATGACAGTCCATGCCCGGAGGTACGTGCGATCGCACATTGCGTGTTCACACATGTGCAAAATCCCTAGCACGAGCGAAAAATCGCATGTGCCAACATCACTATCAGCAGTGCAATCACACATGTCAAATAGGAACTTCGTTATCTCAACTGCAACACTAGTGACTGTCACCTTTTGCTTTCATAATTCTGCTTTATCCTGTTTTATCCTAAATGAGCATTTGACATGCGTCAGCAGCAAGAAACTCTGTATTTTGGATAAACAAGTCTTGGATCGCACGTTCAATTTCAAGTAATTAAGAGCAATCACTCGTGCAGAAAGGGTTGCATGTATAAATTGACGCTTTTGCACCAGTTTCTTCCAGGCATGGACCGAGATAATTGAATTCACTCATCTTTCGCTATAACTCGTTGATATTGGGAGTAGTACTAACAGATGATTGAATTGAATAATTGCATTTATTGTTGACAGAGTTGCAGTGGTGCAGAATACGGCATCAAAACCAACCGTGCAAGTTATTGTAAGTGGAAAGGGTAACACTGAAAAGGGCAAAGCTGATGATAGTGATGAGGAGAGCATCGGTGCAAGACGGAACAGGAGAAGGCTGGTTCGCAAAGAGTCTGTTGAAGAAGATGATGAAGAGGACAGTGGGCGAGTGAGTGGTAGAGCTGCAACGAAGAGAGATCAACCAGCCGAAGAAAAGAAAAATATGGAACGGGAAGAGAGAAAAGGCTCTTCTATTGGCAGTACTGTTGGTACCGATGACGGTGGAAAGCCGTCCAGGGTGTCAGCAAGAAGAGATGCAGGAAACTCTTTACGGACGAAGACGGAGAGCGAAAAATCTAAGGAAGCTGAGACAGATGCGTCGAAAGCAAGAAGAGGTGTTACTTTTGGATGATGTAACAACTTAATATTGTATTTCATTGGCCCTGTCCTCAGTAAATGAAAGCTCATCTCAGTTTATTGATTGGAAATTCCTTCTGCTTTATTGAGTTGATATTTTCCATTGTATATATATAAATATATAGTAAATCTGTATAATACAT
>WIPJ01000223.1:270427-280629 GCA_018155075.1 Cassiopea andromeda
AATACTTTTGATTCACCAAGACAAGCAACTTACGTAAGAAAAATCTATCTGCTCTCGAACGTTCTTTCTAATTCCTGATTTGAATTTTCATTTTCATACCAGGTTGACTGTAGCAGCGGCATAGGACTTACTCAAAAAGTAGGTGGACATATACATTTTGGAATGCGCTCACAGAAAACTTCTCTAAAGCCTTTTAGGTGTTTGATGGCGTCTCAAAAGTTTTGGGCCCTTAGGGGGTTGTCCTAATCGTAACTGCCTTTCTCGATTCACAGAAAAGGCTCAATATAAATTATGAGATTGAAACTGTAATTGCGAGGGCAATTAGTGCATCGTGATGAGCTTTCAGTTTCAAAACATTTAGTATTCGAAAGACACCAGAATTATGTTCGATCGCTGTGATAATCATGGTGTTCATAACAGTGCTTATGGTGGTTACGGCGGTAAGTAATACAATAGCCATGAAGGAAATAGAGTGATTGCTGGTGATTTGTAATGATTTGTGATCAATGATCGATCATGGTGGAGAGTGAACTGGCATATTCTCATCAAAACGCCGCAGTTAACTCTTTAACTCCTTAGTAACACATTATCACCGTCATGAAAACCATTGGGATTTGTGCGTGATATTTGAATCTTAACCAATTATTCACCAACCTAAAGAGCAGTTTTGCCTCAATGATCCTTCTGTTAAATGTATTCAACTATGAGAGGTCAAATATTACCGAAGGAAACACAAGATTCGCTTCATTACATCCAAAGTACTGTGGCTTAGCACTCATGAGAGAAAAATATACGCGGTTTCATATATCTAAAAAATAGCTCTTCTCAGTAAAGCAACTCTGTGTAGTCCTAAAATCTTGTTCTATTAACAGGTCATATCACAGCCCGAAATCTTCCTAGTGAGTTGTAACAATAAATCGTTCCTCCTCAGAAAGAAAATCAAATGAAGCTGAACTTAGGATAAGCGCAGTTACAACCGTAAAAAGACTTTACTGGCCATAGCTGTAACACACTCTACCGAAGTTCAACTAAAAGGGGTGGTGAAAGAGTTTCTGGCGATGGTTATTGGCGTAGGGCGAGTAATGCTTATGGAATGTATAGTTTATGGCAACAAACGTAGGCGTAAGGCAATGTTTAGACGAAAAGAATTATGTTTTTGATACATAGGATCGGTGTTGCACTTGAAGGCGCTAAAACTGTGGCACCTCAATTGCGTGCCGTGTTGAGCAACTTGGGGGGAACCCGTTCTCAACCTGAATAAGTCTCTGCTGTAGAGCGGAAAAAGTTTATTGTCTAAAAACAGCAGCACATTTACCCTTCAGGGTCAAATGCTTCAGTAAGTTTTGCATTGGTAACTATCTTATTTAAAACAAAAACAGGTGCATGAATAACATATTTAAGATAGGATTCAAGGAGAGACTGTTTATATAAGGAATAGGTAGTCATCACAAGACAGAATCGAGCAACGTACCTGTCGTTTTTCCCTCTCGCGACTCGCTCAGGCATTAATACCCTGTAACAAGTGTAAGTAACAATGGGAAAAGATGCACATCAAGGAATGCTTCCAGAGGTTTGAATAAGATGTTGTCTGATAACTTCTGGCAAATTTAGATCTTTCTCTACACCTGTTAAATAACTCTAATGTAAATGCTGTAAAAATGAGACTTACTTTCTGAGCAGGAGACTACAAACAGCAACAAAAATGAAAGCTTTTTGCACGACATCTTCCGTGTTTGCACGATGGTAAGATAAGAATAACTCGTATCAACACACAACAATCTATACACAACTGGACTTTGATATGCTTCTAAATTAGCGGCTCATTTCTCTTCAGCCATCTTGAACAGTAGTATCCACAATATAACGAAGTTTCAATAACTCTTGATCAAATCCGAAGTGCTGCTCACTTAAAAAAGTCGAAAATTATTCACATCTGATTATCCACAATATAGTTCAATGACTAAGGCGGAAGATAGAATGAAGCATTAAAGAAACGTTGAGTAATTATATGCTCAAAAGACGGGGGCGATCTGTGATGACGTAGTAAGTGTCAAATGCAGTCTCATTTTCACGTAATAAGGTCAAATGCGTAGATATTGGTTGGTTGGTAGGCAAATAGCACGAACAAACGAGGTAACGGAAGTCTATTAAACAGAGGCTTTTGTAACTCGTGGAGACGCGGTTAGCAAGGATTAGCCACAAAGGCAAGAATAACTTATTAAGGTGGCTTAGATTGAGTTACCATTCCAGGCGAATTCCCAAGTTACAGTTAACTGTAGGAGTAAACATTTATTCGTCCTGTATTGAGACAGCTGCAAGAAAGCTAGATTTGTATCGAGAGTTGGTTGAGGAGTGACTGTATACTCGAAGGCCTCTCTTGAAAACGACTGGCGTTCCTGATGGTCAGAAGGCCCTAAATTGGAAAGTTAGAGCGTACGAAAGCCTTCATGTTGACAACACAATAAGATAGCACTTTTGAAGGTGTGATGATTTACTGGCCATCGACATTTGATAGAATTTACCGACTTTAAAGGGACTCTTTGGACGGGAGCATCAAAAAGTTATTTGTTTTCATCTCACGATTTTTTATAAGAAACCTAGCTCAGCACCTAGTGCTAGAAGTTTCTCAATTTTCGATCACATTTTCCTTCTAAAAGTTTCTTAATTTAGCGAACTAGATTGCTGTGAAAGTGTTCGCAGAACGTGAATGTAGCAAACTATTTGTCCTATAACAACCAAAATGCGTCAGTACGAGTTGAATTCTGTCATGTTCAAATTGTTTTGGTACAATTTTACGTTGACGTAGGCAACGATTTCAATGTGCTATTTGTCTAAAGTTTCTTAGGTCTTACCTTGCAGTTCTAAAAGTTTCTTAAATTTTAGGCTGTCTAGTATTGGGTTGCTTATAGGATGATTTCTTATAAGAAAAACCGTGTATTTAATCTTTGTATAGTTCTTCCATGCTTGTTCCATCACAAAAATGCTAACTATTCATTGCACACGATAACAACAATTGAAACTAGATAGTGCATACTTCAATGGAAAATGAACTACAAGCATTGTATTCTACTTTCATACTTTACCAAAGGTTATATCACATATCTTTTCCAAGTCTTAATATTCTTGAAATATTTCTATTTCAAGTGGCAAAATTGAGTTACAAAAGGTCTGACCTCGCCTGAAAATCTTTGAAAGCCTTTGCTAATAATATGCTGTTTCATCATAAAGAACAAAAACAAAACAGAGCAATGAATAGTGTTTACAGTATAAAATGTTATCTAAACATAACTCAAGTACGCAAGCATGAGGACGGAACTTTGCGCCATTTTAAAAATTATTCTTAAATTTTAGCGAATTAATGAACGAGTGTGTGCTTTGCCACAGGGAAGGGGACCTTGACTTACATCAGATATGTTTAGCTAAACAAGTAAGTTTGAATAAATATTTAAATATTAACCTTATTGTGTCTAGATGAAGTATTTGTGATGAGCACTTGATATATAGCTGCATGGCTCAAGGACATTTATTCGCTCTGGTAAAAAGAAAATACCGTTTACTAATTACAATTCAATGAAAATGAATACCCATGTTTTCTTTATGTCGCGTGCATCAAAGAACGTGTGTTTTTCTTAAGAGTGTCCAGATCATTTATCGTGAAAATTTGCTGCCAATTCAAGATTATAGGCACATCTGTGATGTGGCACGTAGTTAATGTCTTTCTGTGCTATTCAAGAGCAATCTACTCCATTCCATCTCTTCTTTTAATTTATTCCCCTCTCACTGCTACTTTCATTTTTCGCATTCCATCAAGGGAAGTACACATTTTTCTATAACAAAATTTTTCTCGGCCCTAAACTGAAACTTTCTCAACATTCTCAACATTCCAGTATCAAAACATTCTCAGCAAAAAGTTTTGATTTCCAATGTCTACGTATGGACATTAGTGGAAAGTGAATAACAGAAGTTGAACTGTTAGAAGGTAGCCAACATAACACATATAACAGTTTGTAAATAGATGAATCGAATTTTAAGCACATATACACTTAGGGCCTGTATACATGCTTCAGCCTAGCCGGGATATCCCACCTAGCCGAGATCGCCATCTAGCCCTGTCCAAAAGTTGCTCATAAAATCTTGAAAAATTGCCCAAAAGATGCTAAAATTTTAGAAGAAGTTGCTTCTTTTCACAAAAGTTGTCAGAAAGTTGCTCAATTATTACAAAATCCAATTTAAGTCTGCTTTCCCATGGATGCATTCACAGTCGATATATTTGTGTTGGTAAGTCAATGTATAGGTGGCCCTAAACTGTAAAATGGATCGGGCAAGCTGATACTTTCCTCGCATTGCTATATCAAAGAAGCTGCTTATATGAAGTTTTGTGCCATAAAAATTGCATTACTTTTTGACCATGCCTAAATTGCAACCAGCCCAATCTTTGAACACGCCCATATAAACTTTCAGATGTTTCTTAACTGTTTCTTAAATCCTGGGGACTTCCAATAGTAGTAACAACTCAGATTAAGCAAACGTGATGCAATAAAATGCATTTTTAGGTTTGGTGAAATATGTAAAATGGTTGTTAATTCTTTTTCGTCTCTTGTTCGATCAAAGTGTACTTTTAGAAGTAGTTTTTCTTCAATTTAGTTTTTGAAGCTCAGCCTGTGTTTCTAAAATGCCTCTTAATTTTTACCTAATTTCAGCTTCATTTTTCATATAAATTCTGTTTTTCAGAAAAGAAAACGTGTAACATGCTATTACAAACAAAAGGTTGGACAAAGAAAGTTTCGAAGCAAGTTATACATATATTATATATTTTAAACATTTTATAAGAAAACCATCTTTTTACATGAGCCTCAATTTTCTTAACTTTTCCCGAAATTAAGCCTGAGATTTTCTTGAATTCTTCTTAACTTATAAGTGAAATAAACTGACGAAAATGGACTACATTTTCATTGTTAATCTTGCATACTCTAATTTGAATTCCATCTTTAATATTTTGAATGTAATAATGATGAAATATTGCTTTTGGCCAATAAAAACACTTAATTTTGGAAATTGAGCCTCGTAATTTTCTTAAGATTTTCTTATGATTTTGGCCATTTGGGCCTCATTTTCTTATAAACTTCTTTCTTATAAAAAAAACTTGTACTTTCTTACACACCACCTTCTTACAAAAAACGTGTATGGTACGTGAATCGAATTCCGATACTAGAGGAATTTGATACTCTCTACGATGTTAGACTAATGAGGAACAGCATGCACATAATAATTTCAGAAGATTAAGGAACTAAATGACACTGAACGCCATAATATTCAATCACTAAGCCTGTGTCATGCAGTTAATATAAATGTGTAATTGTACTGAAACGAAATGATGAAAATTCATTAAAATTAATGATTAAATATTGTCTAGAATACACTTTCCATCGTAAACAGCGGCTTTCAGTACGTCTTTGTCGATTGTTAGGAAATCTCTTTCGCTAAATCCCCAACTGAAAAGTCATTGGGTACGCCACTCATTGCAATGCCAGTATTTCGGTTTCTGCGTCGATTATATGCTGGAAGGCTACTGCTCTGACTAATTGAAGCTTGGACGTGGGCTTTCTATCACGGCCTAAAAAAGAGTTGCCTTTCTGTTAAAAGGGAAGTTCGTTCCAAAACTAAATTTTGATATGTTGTGGAGAATGTCGTAAAACCCCATGATCTGAAGTGCCTTTGCTATCTCGTGCCGGGCAGCCATTCTTAACGGCGAATGTGAAGATGAGTCATCAAAGAAGTTCCAAACAATTTATACATCAAACGAACGAGCTTATCGTGTTCTTTAAGAATATGCAAAAATTTTACCGAACACAAGCAAAAATAATACAGGAAATACCTTCGAAAATCAAGCATGTTTGACAAACTTTGGTCAATTTTGTAATGGTGGAAGAAAGAAAACTAACGTTAACCTTAACCGTACCAAAAGCCCTAACCCTTCCAAAACCCTAGCCCTTACCCTTTCAAAAACCCTAACCCCTCCAAAAACCCTAGCCCTAACCCTTCCAAAAACCCTAGCCCTTACCCTTCCAATAACCCTAGCCCTTACCCTGCAGAAATCCAAACCCTCCCAAAAACCCTAACCCTAACCCTCCCAAAAACCCATACTCTTAACCTTTTAGCGTATGTTGGTGAAATATCGTGATGACTAATCTTCACATCGGTTTTTTTAACTTTTCGCAAGACAGTTGTTGTTGTACTGACGTCATCACGTTAAAAAAGTCACTGAATCTCTGAAAGGATTCAGGTAAACATGCAGATCAAGTCTAACCATACTTCCTTATCAGCTGTTGGAGAATAAAAAATATTACTGCTCTTTGATTTGGTTAAACTTTCACATGCATAGACAAAAGGACCACAAATATGGCACAAGTTCATGAAGGATCTATCCTCCTTCATTCTAGCAGTATTTATGCTAAAAGTTTCAGGGTCTCTTTTCACATATAAAACTGGGCGCAACTACCCACCCAGTTCCCATGCTTGCCTCCCAGTTACAGTAATTCAAAGTGTTTGTCCCCTCCAGTAGTTGGTCCCTTCCTTTGAATTTTTGCCGTAAGACACAGCGATGTCACTTTTTACAAGTATGAATTCTTAAATGAGACTCTGACACTTTCAATGCCTTAGCTTGTTTTTTATACTCGTCGTTAGCTGAAACTATTGATGCTCATCATACCACAATGTGTGCGCTTATGAAAAAAGACTTGTGTCTGAAGCCGAATAGTTGTGTCTATATTTACAAAAGAGCGTAATGAATGCTAGTACTCTAACGGCAGCCGTTCACTTCTTACTAATTCTCGCCTTTCTCTATTCTTTACAAAGTCAACAAATAATATTTATATATAATAGTATTTCACATCTAAACAGCATTGCGAATGCAGCATACCTATTATGCATGGGTACACCTGGCTTCTACATCAATTTCTCTAAAAAATTTTCGTTGCATATTGAAGTGAACATTTAATGCAAGTAGGAGATGATTTAATTTCTTCAGCCATGCTATTATTTGTCCTCAATTAAGGAATGGAACTTCTCGTATCGTACAATAAATGCTGCTTCTCTTTTCAAGCGTTCGGTCACGCCTAGAAGGTGATTTTCATCAAAAATACGTAAATAGTTTGAGAAATTATTGAAAAATGGGGCGTTGCTATAGACCATTAAAAGCCTGGCCAAATAAAACTCTAGAGCACATGACAGACCATTACGTCTTCTTTATCGTGATTGGTCAATTCGCTTGTTTTGTCCACCAAAACCATGGTTCTTGAGTCTTGTTGTACAACACATCAAACCTCATCCTGTTTGGAGGCTTTTACGTTGTCTATAGAAGTGAAAAAATTGGTCGAAATGTTTTAGTCTTAAATCCAGAGACGTAGTAAGAATTCAAACATAAAAAGCACATGCATTCAGAGGCGCCCTTACAAGCATAACCGGGGCAACACTGTAAGCTGAAAAGGGGCATTTTGCATGAAAATTGGAGAAAATGAGGGGCCTGTGCCTCAAGGTTCCTACATCCATCCTCAAGTTCAGGGACGCCGGAGTAACAATAGGACAGGAGGGGGAGAAGTTTGTAGAAGGGTACTTGTATCGACTATGACGTTATAATGAAGTCAGAATCTCAAGGGTTACTTTGCACAAACATGTGCATGTCGTGGCAAGAATTCCTGACGATAGAAGAAGGTCGAGCCTGAGAGAAGAACGAATGCAAGAATAGTAGTAGACAGCATAAGAAGGGAGCTTTTGTCCCCTTTCCCCCACTCTTCGAGAGCAGGGGGGACTGCCCCCTTCGCTCCCGTGCTCCGGCATCCTTGCTCAAATTGCTACATGGCAAGATAAAGTTTGCTGTTGTCGTCTACACTTCGTAACTTCATCTGCTCTTTAAAAGATAATGAAGGGAAGGGATGGTATTTAAAAGATAGTGGAGGCAAGGGGAAGGGGTATAGAAGATACTGAAGAGTAGGGGGAAGGCACATTTTCTCAAATCTGTTTGTTTGTTGTGCAACATAAGCAAGACATGTGGAACATGCATAAAGATTGATGCAATACCTACAATATTCTGCCCGAGTAGGCCCAGACTTAAACAGCAGAAGACAAACTTGTTTGTGCTTCAAGAAGATTCACCTCACAAACCTTAAGACTTATGTTGCAGCAAAATATTTAGGCCTATTGGGAAAAATTCCAAATTTCATGTTGTAAATTGGACGACCATGGGATAGGAAAAGGACTAGATGTGAAATTTATTCTAATTAATCAATCAAATGGAAGCTATTTACATTATTCTAAGATCGATTATATCAAGTTCTACTCTGCTCAACTCAATTCTCAATTCTGATACAATTCTAATTCTGCTAGCATATGCAACGCATGCATACTAAATAGCCGTAGATAATGGGAACATAGGGAGAGCATGCTGAGAAGGCGCAACGGAAGTGCCCGAAATCAGAGCCCAGTACCCCTTTTAGTCCTCCGCTGCGGCCCTTCACCACATTTCACTTTCCGTACCCACCTTACGACACCTGCTATACAAACTCAATGATAGATAGATTTAAGCCGAGAATAAGTGCAGCTAATACAGTAACTTAACGATCTTTCACAGCTCGTACTCAGATCCATAAGAGATAGTAATATTGATTAACTAAATATGTGGTCTAAGGAGAACAACTTTTGCAGATAACCAGATTTCTACTCGCCATGCCAATACAAAAATCTCATAAAAGGAATCAGTATCGGGGGATACACTCTTTTTGTATAAAAACCAGTAAAATTGAGGTTAAGGCTAACTGTTCTTAATTTCCCCCAAATTTTGAGGCTGAATTGTTCTTAATTTGTTCTTACATTAGTAGCGTGTAGGTCATTTAGAAATACATGGAAAGGCAATATACAAGACAACATTGGATGTTTTGATTGATTGAGAACCAACTGTTAGAACCAAGGTTACCTCTCCTGCATATTAAATGACTTTTATTGATAAAAGGTTATAAACAATTAAAAATAGACAATGTTAGCACAGTATCTAGTTTCCATAGGAGCAACTGATTTGTGAAAGTTAGTGAAAGAAGTGTTAACGCTGTAGATTCTTTCCAGGTTAACAAGGAAAGGACGTTTCATATCTATTTGTTAGTGGGAAGCATCTGCATCGTTTTCCAAGAATACATTTTACAACAAGGCTTCAGGCTCAGCCTTGTTCTTAATTTGTTCTGAATTTTCCACCAAATTTCAGGCTCATGTTCTTATGGAATTGTTCCTTTAGAAAAAGAGTGTAATGTTTTAGTCATGTTTGGTAAAACGTACTTAAGAGGCAAGTATTTTAAAACGAGGCTCTGAAATGTCAATATTTCCAACAGGCGAGGATCAAGTTCAGCCAATAAAATGCCCTGATAAATGGCAACCCCTTAACTAATTAACAGAGCTCTTGAACAGTAATGAAAAACGTTATTTCTTCTTGAGATGAATGGGATTAAAGCCTGATGCAATCAGATTCTAAAATATAGCAAACGTGTTAAAATAATCTGGAAAAATGGCTCTATGTGAAGTTTCTCAGACTACGAGTTACCTTTAATCAAATTCTCTAAATCCTTAGAAAAACAACTAAAGATCTGTAGGAATGAATTCATTTCAGCACCTACACTTAACAATTGAGATTAGGGTGCAGAATAAAAACCGATCTGTCCAAACGAAAGCAATTCAATGTGCTTTCAAACAAAAACGATTTTCTGTTAATCAAATTTGTACGTAAGTCGCTTACATCTGTTACTCCTTGATCTCTAGTATTTGTCCAATCATGTGATGACTAACTAGCAGTGTCTATGGTTTCCTAATTGTAAGTATAACAACTATATCCCTTAGACGTCATAACAAATTCAGCTGGTTTATAGATATTCTATGTCGCAGTCGTGCTATGGAAACGCTTGACAGCAACGGCATAGATAGAGGGGTGCATATTCGGAAGGGTGTGGAGACATGATGCCTCCCAAACAATTATCAGTTGGTCCCTTTATAGAAAAAGTCTATCAAAGGTGCTATAAACGATCGCACATACAATGCAGGAAAAAAGGCCGTGGGGTCATTCATCTAGTATGTACGCACCAAAATGGCCAAAATTTGACCCCCCCTCCCCATGGAACGCACATGCCCCCTTGCCACGACCCCCTCCCCCAGTCATACTCATTTGA
>WIPJ01000223.1:282607-309942 GCA_018155075.1 Cassiopea andromeda
CCCCCTTGTACGCATGGCGTACGCTTTTGCTTGACCCCCTTCCCCTTTGTGCGTATGTACTAAATGAATGACCTCCGTAAGAGCAAAATTAAAAATCGATGTTGGACGACCAGAGGTACTTGATCCATGGGTTTTAAAACCCAAACCTTTGAACTACATGCCTTATCTGAAGTTTTATGGTGTGTGGGAAGGGGCAAGCCCCATTTGCCCACTCTTTCTTACCCCCACGCATGTGATTCCTGGCTTGAACTACACACTTGTTAAAAATAAGGATACTTAATTTTTTGTTGAGACTCAATAGTCTTAAATTTTTGAGATTTTGAGCCTTAGATTATTCTTAAATTATTTTTAAATATGGAAGGTGTAACAACGCCTGAAAATTAAAGAACTATATTCAAATCTTTGTTGTTGTTCTATTTCTTTACTAAACAAAACATAATGGAGCACAATACTGAATATTGTATCGATAGTGAAAAAGTTAATCTACAAGCAGTACCATAGCCCAGATACACAAAAATTCTAAGTCTTGAATCGTGAGTCTTGCATTATTCTTAAACTATTCTTAAATTTCAGTAAATCTGAGCCTTAATATTCTTATCAACCTTGTGGAATATGCATTGCAAAAATAGGTCATACGTAACTATCAGCCATATTATGAGTATAATACAATGCAACCAAGTAGCTAGGAGGTACTGTCTTGGATGAATAATTCATTGGATGCCTAATAATAATAATAATAATAATAATAACTTTGTTTAATGTTAGTGTTACAATAGTACAGAATAATAATACATACTAACATACTGCAATACAGACTGCATTCAAGCAATATTGCTACTGGCTGCAAGCCATGCAGGCACATTGGTTGTTTGAGAACCAGTTGTATATGAGTGTCTTGAACTGTCTTTTATTGTTTCACAGCTGTATATCATCTGCGAGAGAGTTACAAATCTTAGGCCCCAAGAATCTGAGGGACCTAATTCCATATCTAGTGCTTTTATACTGTTAATTCCATAACAGTATGGCTTTAAGAGAGCCTAAAATCGGCTTTTTCTTAACTCCCATGCCAATAATCCTGGGGGCAATATCATCCTAACTTTTTCATTTGGGAGCATTACCATTCCAGGCCTCCTACACAGAGTCACCGAGGTGGGGGCAGAAGTGGTAAAGTATACTGGGGCCTCACGGTCCGTGGGGCCTCATTGAGCCAAATTCAGCAAGACAGCAGTAATTTTCCAAAGCCAGACCCCTCACTCGAAAATACACTCCGGTGTCCCTGGTATACACTAGTGACTCCTGTTTCTGTTACCAGGCATGAGCCCTGATATAGACTGTAGTTGAAGCTCAGAAAAGGAAATTTGTGTCCGCCAGTGAAAGATGAACTGCTTGATATACTAGATCACTATATTTCAAAAACTCCTGACGACATACAACTATATGCATTTAAAACTTTCCACTTCTCAGAGATTACTTTCATATATTGCTGTATCTTTCTCTATGAAAATTGCTTTCCTGTACCCTGTTAGCTGTTGTCAGCTGAAGCTTCATAACGAGCTAGAGAGTGGAGTTGTGTGGGAATGTTCACACTAGCTTTTCAGAAATTATTGATCTACATTTTCAAACCTGCTCGAAAGCCGTTGAAATACACAAAATAGGCGTTTCCCACATTTGGCCAAGAAACTCTCGTGAACTCCTTTCCTCTAGCTTATCTATCCAAACACTGTACACACATCGCACGAAATATTATTGGATGCTGGACTTATTGGTGAATGTAATCAGTTACATCCCCTCCTTATATGCCCTTCGATTCACACTAGGAGAATTGCTGAGTTAGTAACCACACCTTCTGTCGGGAAATTTGACCTCGCACCCCCCCTGAATGATAAGGCTAGCGACGTTCCTGGATACATCTAGTATCTTAAGACACAGTCAATCACTCCATGCCTTTCATTTATCCATATCTTCATTTGAATTGGTATCCTGTTTTACGATATCATTTCCGGTCATAATCTTTCTCGTTATATTCTGTAGAGAGAAAGGTAGGATAGAAGGGCAGTTGTATCTTTAAAATTCAATGCCAGATCCTTCATTTTTGGCATAAAAGCAGCTGGCAACTCTCTCAAAGTCGTCTTCTTTTAAAAATCTATACTCATAATCATATACAAGAACATCAGAAAAGACGATACCACGGAGAGTAAATTACCAATAAGCTAACCCGTGGCCATTACACGAAGGGGAGCGTCAAAAAGGTGCTTACACTCTCAGGATCGGGTAAAGGAGAAGGAGAGAGAAAAAGGACAAAAACAATAATCGTGGGATAACTTTACACACTCCCACAAGGATCCTTGCACGAGCGTGCGAAGTTTTCTTGTAGGAATAGAATGGTCAAAATGTAGTGATTAAGGCTTACATACTTTCCGGAGGATCACTAAAAACGTAAACCAGAAAGCTAATTCTAAATGGGATGAGTAGCAGGGTTGATGGTGATTACCGAGAAATGGGTCATTTTTATCAAGCCAAACGTTCCATCGTTGGAATGTACAAAATAATAGCTTGTAGGATAAATTTATTTACCTCAAATGATGACTTTTTGTTACTGTACAATAGACTTTGTAAAAGAATAGGTTGGGGACATCAATTAAATCAAAAGTAGTCTTGGAATGCTACCAACGCTGGATATCTTTCATAGAACTGAAGATACCTTGAACCATAGAGGCCACTAGAAATTCAAAGACCATTGCACGATTTGAAAATGAGTTGAAATCTCACCTTTTGAGCTAAAAGACAATTTAGTAGCCCTAATTTGCACATATCCATGGAAGACCTGCAATACCACGCTTCTCATTGTAGTACATTTGTTATATTTTGTGGTATGGTAGCTTAATTTTCTTTATGTAATATTGTACTTGTTTATTTAGTTTAAAGTATAGCTGAATGGATATTGTGAGTAAATAAGATTAAATAAATAAATAAAAGAAAAGAAAATAAAAAATCATGCAATATACTGTATTATTGGCACATATTTTAGAAGGGGTGAAAATTCCATCAAACGTCAATGAATTAAGAGGCCACCCGGTTAAGGGCTATTCCATAAAATATCCCGTCCGGAACACATTTATTTTGAATAACTACACACCACCCCTGATCAACTCCCTTCTAGTGTATTGCAGTATCCTTTGCTTACCACTAACCAACAACCAGCATATATCAATCATTCAAAATAGTACTTCGCTTTCACGTAGCAAGCGAAAAAGTTTTTGTGTTCAGTCCGGAACGTATGGAATGGCCCTAAGCTAAAACAATGGTGATTGTTTGGTCTAGTTTTAG
Organism: Cassiopea andromeda; assembly: GCA_018155075.1. Taxonomy (NCBI): domain Eukaryota; kingdom Metazoa; phylum Cnidaria; class Scyphozoa; order Rhizostomeae; family Cassiopeidae; genus Cassiopea; species Cassiopea andromeda. The sequence continues at coordinate 285,935 of WIPJ01000223.1, forward strand.
GAAAGAAAAATACTCCGAATTATAAATAGTCCAGTTTCTCGATATAAAGTTTTCAGTTCGAATGAGACCTAATCAAGTTGGAGCCAGAAACGACATGTCCTATTCGACTTAAATTGAATAATACCAATATGGTTTTCGCAAAACCTTAAGCTATTTCATGAATTTGTTGGGGCGGCAATTCAAAGAAGATTTGAAAAAGGAACCGTTTTGCTGCTGGGAGGCAACGAGGGACTCAGTTCTTGAAGAGCATTGGTCTTTTTCAATTGCATAAGCCTTCAAAAGTACTAAGAGATACTCATTAAAGCTTATGGTAAGTTTGCAGAACTAGTCCTCACCGTCAGGGGCGGTACACCAGACCAACTTCCTTGTCTTGCAGTGTCTTCCCCATGACCTTTCTCTCGTTTCCATTCTTGCTTTATATGCACTGGTAACAAGAATTGTAACTTGAAAAAGAACGACTTTTTGCCTGGGAAAGTGCTACAGATAATCTTTTCGTGGTTTCCCATCCCTACTGCCTTCATCTACACCCTAGCTCACTATTGGAATCTATGTTAAAGATAATCTATATACACACACATTTTCTGGGTAGAAAAGACATTTTCTACGCAATATTCCTTACAATTTGAAACACCAAATGTCCAATTGTGCCATTTGCAGAAGACTAAGCCCTTTCACTCCATGGCGTCGACCGTTAAACCTGCAAGGAACAATGAAATGCAGTTTCTTGTGCAGACCTCTTACAAGGTGTAATATCTATAGTCTGTCTGCAGAGACAAAGACAAAAATGATTATTTTTGTTCAAGGGAGCTTTGTAATTTAGCTTGCTTATGGCTACCGTAATTGCCATTTGTGATATTGAAATATTACGGTGAATGACAATAAATAGGGGGATTACGTATGGAAGCGCTAAAAATTTCAATTAATCTTCATTGTTTACTGTTCCTCTTTTCGATTTCAATGAATTCAGGAGATGGTGAATAAACATTGGTAAAATCTCATTAAATCTACTCCAAAATGATGCAGGTGACTTGCATACGTGAATAGTTAGACTGACAATAGTCCACCAACATTATTAACATTTCAAGCAAACTTCTATCAAAAGAGAACTTGATTCCGTTATCCAAAGGCAATTTGCATTCCCTGGAAAAGTGTTCGGACAAATGGAACTGTAAGGATAAATTGTTTGGAAGTGATGGGGTATTTAACGAAATATATTAAATGAAAAAGATTTTCTTGTATGCGCCTGGTGTCTATGCATAAGTTTCTGTAAAGCGTAATTGTCACATAGTCATTAAAAGCAATCCTGTTAAGTTAGTCTACAAGAAAATAATGTACAATTTAGCTCAAGCAATATTTAAAGCTGCTAGAGATATAAGCTTCGGTTGTTGAAAATCATATTAACAAGCACTTTCTTACGAAGATCGAGGCACCTGTAACACCTAGTACCAAAATTTTCTTAATTTTGAATAAAATTTTCAAATTTTAATACTAAAAGATTCTTAATTAGTTTCTTATATTCGGGACCGAAACTCACCTTATTGTTTGAAAATCGAACACTTCTGGATGGATATAACCTCCCAACGTCAAGAAAAATGTCCAAGCAGATCAAAATAACAATTTACAATCTTTTCCAAACAAAAATCATACAAATTAGCGAGTGGAAACAATGTAATGTATTCTATTTTATATAAATTGAGATTCTAAACTTCGTACTTCTTCTTGAGCACAGTATTAGAGTTTCTTATAAATCAGTTTCTAATTAGAAAAACGTGTAGCTAATTTACATTTAACATTTTCGTTATTGCGCAAAACACGGACAAATCACAGACCGACAAGCCACTGTTGTTAGTTCGTAAGGTAATTCGCTAGGTCGTTACCTGCTCATTTATTTTTAACCTCGTGAACTTGTGACGCTATGGTTACTCCGGGTAACACCACTCTAATTACTTTTGTAGCTAATTACTTTGTAACAACTTTAGTAAACTTGTACCTCTATGTTAAGTGTAAGTCTTCGGGCTGGTTTCCATATAATCGTAAGTTATCGATATTACAAGAAAAGATGGGTAGCTTGTAATGCCGATAACTTTTGATCTACGCAAGACATAAAAATTGCTCCTTCTGGAAATGTGAGTCGCAGCCTTCTGAACATGCTTGCAAAATATTTTTCAATTATTCGAAACTATGTATTATCAGTTTTTTCGCAAAGAAAGTACACTTTTTACCACCAAACACGCTTCTCGATGCCTTTCGAACGAATTCTCGCAACATTATTGGCAGGAATTCATTGTTTGTTATTGTAAATCTTATGAGAATTAAAAAGAACTTGTTTTAAACAATATACTTCATCAGAATATGGATAGCGTTTGGAGCAAGGCTCTACTCTGTGTCAAATGGTGCAAATTTGAAATCCAAATTACTCATTGCCATTCACTTGAAAGGACTCTGCTATAAATCTTTTGACAGAGATCTTAAAATACTTTTCAAAAACTTAAGGATAATTTAAGAATAATGCAAGAATTAGTCTTCACTAAGGCTTCGAATTTCTGTTTAGTGGAGTGTTCTCTAAACCAAGTTTTATACTGCAGATAACAATATTATTGTTCTGTTCTGTTTTCGTTTTTTATTCATAAAGAAGTTGAACGAAAGCAAAGATTTGAACATTTTTCTTTGAATTTCATGCGAACTTATACCCTTTGCTGCATAAGAGAATAATTTAAGATTGATCTTAAGCTCAAAACCAAAATTGTGAGAATATTATTGCTCAACAAAGTATGAAGTACTTTTATGCTATATAACATATCTTTAGGTACAATATTAATAACGAAAGTGTAAGCCATTTTAGCCAGTTTATTTCAGAAAAAGTTAAGAAAAACTTAAGAAAATTTCAGGCACAATTTCGGGAAAAGTTAATAAAATTGAGGCTCAGGCAAAAATGATGGTTTTCCTATAAAAAAACAACGTGTATAGTGATTTTGGTGACCCCTGGTAAAGAAATAGCTCTTCGTAATAGGAAAGATGACCTATTCGACTGTGAAAGACATTCTATCTCAAAATGACTGTACAGCTTTAGGTATTCGTCTTTGGACGGCGACAGGCGAAGCACGAGGAGCGAGCCTCATCCCTAATTAGCTGTAGGTGATTCTAGTTGTGGTTGGCTTTGAAGGTGTTATAGTTTCTCATTAACATTCTATGGCAGTGGTTTTCAACCGGGGCTCCGCGGAACTCTAGGGTTCTGCCAGTGCAGTCCAGGGGCTCCACCAGAAGTTGTACAGATGCTATGATTGACATTAATTTTAATTCTCCAGTACAGATATGTGAACAGGGGTTACTCGGGCCACTGGAATGCCTCCTTAGGATTCCGCTCCAGCAAAACGGTTGAAAACCATCCTTCTATGGAATGAAAAAGCAAATACTTCACCGTATGACCTGATCAAATACCATGTGTTCAAAAATCATAATTCAAATTCAAATTTACACTAATACGATTCGTATATAGGCTTTTTCTAAGCCAAATGTCAGAAAATTTAATTTGTCTTAGACGAAGTATTTGACCGGTTTTTTTTATTTCTATGAAAGATAAACTCTTGTTGTACTTATTGACCTTTTCAATTCTAAGGAAATTTATGATTATCAATCACCTGCTTGCAGTAGTAAGGACGATGATAATGAAATGGGCACATTTGGCTCTTTACTTTGGCTATATGGGTAAACTTTCTTTCAAGACGATTTTGGCATCTATGATAGAGTCATTTGATTTGTTCTGATTTATTATGAAAAAAAGATTACCCTCATTTTACTCTCGCTTGGCTCTCAGCGTCTATAAATTCTACCAACTCTGCACGCGACAAAGAATCTAGTCATCAACATAGCATAATAACATTATCATCTACATATACAGTAAAACGGTGACAAGGTTTAAGTGCAGATAGATTTTCCATGATTTTACTTCTGCCTCCTCCCATATTAAGAGATTGAGAAGTCCACTGAGAAGAAGTAGTTCTACACAGTGCTAACTCAAATGCACACTGATAGGCCATGTTCTTCCCAATGACCACTGACTAAAGTTCAAAAATCCAGAAATCCTAATTGGCGGAAACTCGACCAACTCCGATTTGAGTTGCCAGAGCCCCTTTTCGTTCCAGGTTCTTGCTTATACTGTGGAATGTAGGGTAGCAGAATATCTTAGAATAATCGCAAGTTGAACAGCAAAAAAGATGTTCCAATGGGAGCTTCAGACCCCGTTTACATGAGTACGGTTCCACAAAAGTTCGATTCCACAAAAGTTTACCTTTTGCGCTAACACGAGACCAGTTCCAAAAAGTTCACTGTGGCTTTCCGTTCACACGAGATCTGGTTTTCTGCGAAACCTGCTGTGGTAATTAAAAATGCGTAAGTGTACATGGAAGGAAAAAGTACTGGCTGATCGCGAAGGAGCTTCCTCCCTCTGGCTCAACCTTAGTTGTGAAGAATGTTACAAAGAGGTTTCCAAACTTCATACTGCAATGCGGAAGCTCAGAGCTGGCATCAATGTTATCGCCAATTGACGGCTATGCTCCATTTCGGCTGTTCTTTCTACCTCCTTGTGACCGAATATAGGCCTCAATGTGGTACTGAACCCAGAAAGTTCACTTTCAAGCGTTGACACGAGACCAGAGGATTTTGGTTCCAAAAAATTTCACTTTCCTAGGTGAACTCAAAAAAGTTCAGTTAGGTGAACTTTTATGAGTACAGTTATGCAGGTCTCGTGTGAACGGGACGTCTAAGTGAACTGAGAGTTGACACGACCAAGAACGAAGTTGGATTTAGATTCCTTTTGAATTCCTAAGTATATCTTTCCTAAACCTATTACACATTATAGTCTTAGGCTCATAACCAAAACTAAAACAGACGCTAGTATTGAGATAGTTTCCTCAAACACATTCTAGGTCATCCGGTTGAACATAATGAAGCCTAATGTTATACTGTGCGCCGTGCATTCTATGCTTGGTTACTTGGCATTCACTTTGCGCCTTTCAATTTTGCGCCCATGTGCAGTTCGCTTAAGTCAACACTCTTTTTCGCACACTGTGTTCGATTTGCCAATGGCCTTTGTGGTTTGCCATGTTTTGTGTGATCAACGTATGCCACTTGTAGTGCTTAACTATATATTTATTCTACTGTTTGAATAATAGAGACAGCATCATATAAGCCAATTCCAAAGTGTTGTCAAAGCAATGCTAAAACATAATGTTAAAAGACTACACTATCAGATTGTGGTATCCATACCACTATGACTAACGACAATATAAAATTATTCTCAGCCATCTCCGACTACGTGTTTTTCAACATTTTCAACTGATTTTTACAAACTTTTTAAACATTACACATGTTTCCACGATTTCCATGGTGCAAAAGGCGAACCAATTGACAATCGAGATGCTATATGTTTCTTTTTTATAAGAAACTTGACTCAAGGCCTAGTGATATAAGTGTCTTAACTTTTGGCTACATTCTAGTTGAAAAAGTTGCTTAATTTAACTAACTAAATTGCAGTGCAAACGTACAGAAAATGTGAATGTAGCAAACTAAAAAATGCGTCAGTGCGAGTTACATTCAAGAGTAACATCGTGTTCAAATTGTTCTGGTTCAGGTTTACGTTGAACCAGGCAACGATCTCAATGTGCTACTTGTCTAAAGTTTCTTTAGGTATTTTATTGTAGCTCTAAAAGTTACCGAAAGTACAGGGGGTGCATTATTATGCTGCTATACCCTGGTTTCTTACAAAAAAGCACATGCGTGATAATGAGCCTGCGCATCAGCAAAAAACGAAAAGAAAACGAAGAACATAAAGTGTATCCAAGCAGAAAACCCATCCTAACACGACAATGGTGAAAAACAACATTTCAGCATTCAGCTTTATCAGCTCAAGCTTAAGCCACGCAGAAAATTTGAATCTTTACAACCCAACGCATTTCAACAACTTGTCTGGATCGAAAACTAGAGATAACTCATCGTGCTTCTGTTTCACTGATGTTGATAGTAACGATGGCGAAATGCTATCAGATGAACCTTTTGTAGCATTCTTTGTATTCGCTTCTCTTTCACAAATTCATGATGCAAAATAAGAAACATTGAGACAACGGAGAACAGTGTCTTCTAGATTCTATATATTCATAAATAACTATGGGTTAGTAACGACCGATGACTAAAACAACTTGTCAGTTGTGCCTCCTTTTTACAATAAAATGAACCTCATATCTAGCAAAAAAACGTTTTTGAGCTAACTTTCCCTTACATGAATTGCATACAAGAATTCAAGGGTGATGCTGACTGAACCTCAACTTAGACGGCCTTGCCCATTTTTCGAACTTTGCTTTGGTAGCTACAAGTCATCTGTTGCGCTCCAAAGGCCTCTAGAGACCAACTAGGATATTCTATTGAAAAGCTGCACATATATTGAGGGACCAGCTTATCGAGAGATTGTAAGACCAAGATACTTGTCTCGCTAGATAGATTTAAAGACGCATTTAGCTCATCTATGGCCTGGGGCGTCAAAACTGCCACCAGTTACAATGTGGCCAGCGCGATTTTGCAATTTTTGCAAAGGTTAATCTTAGGGACACAATTTCTATGAGATACGGAAGTACCAACTGCACGGTTTCCCCAGAGACACTCTGTTCAATGAGGGGTCAAAAAAGCAAAGTTCCAGGTAAACCGGGGACCCTTCCGCTCTCCTAGCATCTTCATTAGCATATCCATGCACTCAGTGCAAAACATGTAGGCCCGCTATTACGAGGAAGTGCAACAATTCCGGCTACCTTTCATTAGCCTAATCATGAACACACGTTTACACAACAAAGAGGGCTATAAGAAAATGAGGCTCAAATGGCCAAAATCTCAAGAAAATCACAAGGCTTAATTTCCAAAATTCTGAGTTTTTGTTGACCAAAAATTGATATTATGTCACTATTACATTCAAAATGTTAAAGCTGGCATTCCAATTCAAGTATTTAAGACAAACACATGATAGTGAGGTAACCCATGATAGCGAGTGTATTTCAGTAAAATTTAAGAAAATTCTAAGAAAATCTCATGCTCAATTTCGGGAAAAGTTAAGAGAATTGAAGCTCAGGCTAAATGATGGTTTTCTCACAAATAAAAACGTGTATTATCAAGACCATAATCATCATAATCTCAGCCTCATCGCCATAACCAGACTGTAGCCATGGAAATCTTCTACAATACCCCCAGCTACTGTATTGAAGACTAGAGCTATAAAGGCTCCAGAATATTGCCCCTTTGGCTCTTTTTTCTCTAGTACTCCTTGCTGCTAAATCACAATTCCGATAGCAACACAGCGCACAAAATAAGTTCTTCCACAAACATACTGAATAACCAGGGGGGGGTTCAAATTAATGGGAGGGGGAATTGAACACATAACACCTTTCTATAAATCGCTTTTGCACATTAACATGCTAGCCGTTTAATTTAATTCATTTAATACAATTCAATTTAATTCAATTCATTTCAATTTAAGTCAATGCCAACTCTAAGAATAAAGTAATTTTCACTCGTGAAAATCCTAAAATTGATAAATGGGAAAGTTGGAAAAAGCACAGGGCGCTTGGGAAAATTTCAATAATCGAGGGGGGCATTGCTCAGTAAAACATATCTCAACAGCTACACGGGTGTAGTGAAGGTTGTTGTGCTACATGTGGGCATCTGATCATCAAGTACTATTCATTTGGATCTCTCCTATTTCACTGCACGTAAACGACATGCTAACTTCCCTTTGTACTGAAAACCCATGCTAAAATGCTAATGATCTAGCCGTTTGCTGCTCACCTAACAGCATGAAAGAACTGAATGCCGTTGTCGATTCAGAATCTATGGGCCTAAATGATTGGCTATGCAGCAACGAATCCTGACTGACCATTGGCGAGATTTAACAAATGATAACTGGGTCAAAATAAAAACTCAGCAGTACAAAAAACCATTTTCTGTGATTCAAAGTTTCAATGTGAGGAACCATGATAAGAGTCTTTTGACTCAAATAAGTATTTTTTCATAAAGAGTGATGAAAATGTAATATAGGATAGCTAAATACAAACTAAAACTCAAAGGATCTTGGCCCGTCGAAATGTGTTAAATGACATATTCGACTGATAACTATGAATGCGACGCATAAAGGATGCGTAGAGCTTCACTTCAACCAAAGTTGCTCAGCAGCATCTGGATCTTGTAGGAGACCCAGGCTGAAGATGAATAGATTTCCCTCGCTTGTTGTGGAGCAAAAGACTGGAATGATCTTGAATCTGGCACACACTAGCACCCTCTGATAACTTTCTTTCTCTATCTCTTCATTCTTTAGCTTCAGTTCAAAAAAACTATATTTTGATAATGACGCTAGCCAGAATCGAAACATTGAACATCGTCTACTGTTGTCACTTGCTTTGTCATATATCATATAACACCGTGCATAGTCAACTAGTCAGTTTGTTAATACACTGTTTAAATGTGAAGGCATGGAATGGCGCGAAAGTCAAAATGTCTCCCATTATCATCATCCTAATCATCAATTTATACTTTCTATATTATATGTTTTCACTGAGATGGCTATCACAGCACGAAAAAGCGGCAACATTCTTTTGACATACTTAAAAGCTTTTTTCGTCCGACACTCATCAGAGTATGCAAACGTCGGATAGTGACCTAAAGGTTAACCGAAATATATATATCCAGATGCAGTTAATGCAGTTGCAGTTATTAACTGCATCTGGATATATATTTCGATTAACCTCTAGGTCACTATCCGACGTTTGCATACTCTGATGAGTGTCGGACGAAAAAAGCTTTTAAGTATGTCAAAAGAATGTTGCCACTTTTTCGTGCTGTGGTAAAGTTCTGTAGTATCAACAGACTATTTAAGATGGCTATGTTTAAATGAAAAATTGTATTGCAGAAGCTACGTTTAATTTTACTGCAGGCGTTTTCCTGCTACAAATGAATATGCTATTCCAAAAATTCAGTTTCCCAAACAAGTCGAATTTTAGCTTCAGCTACTTAAGGCCTGTCTATCATTGGATCTTTTTACACAAGCACGTCAAAGACTTTTGAGAACACAAATCTGGAGTCAATTCAGTTTTAACTATAATATCAGATTTATAAAATGTTGTTTTCGGATTAACTTTTCAGCTAATAATAGTAGTCTCTTGATAAACAAGACTGAAGCGATTATCTCGAAGTAATGGCCTCCGAATGGAGCAAATGACTATCTTTTTGTTTGGCATTTGGTAAAAGAACCAAAGCAAGACAATCTTGGCAATAGTATCTTCAAAACCTCACTAAGCCTCTTACATGCTTTGGTGATGAAGTGAAAAACTTGAATTTACCCCGAGCAAGTAGCCAGGCCTGTGTGTTTCAGGGGTGGCAAAATTGTACTGGAGGAATCACGTGGTACAAAATCTGAGAGCCTGCTTTATACTATATGCTATCACAATGAAATTGACAATACATGTGCAGGAAAAGATTGAACTGCCTAGTATGTCACAAAGACCAAGGTGTGATATCGAAAACATAATTTCGTTATGTTGGTACGGCATTGCGAAGGAGCCGTGATTATTGTTGTTGTTGCGATACAGATATATACTTAGTGATTTATGTAGAGTAGTTTATGCTAGAAGTTTAAGTTAACAGATTACGTTAAGTTAAAAGTTAGAACCCTTGGACTCGCATAGTTTATAGGTAGTTTATAGGATGAACTAGTCCTTCAAGAATTAACACAATGTTGAGCAGAACCTAAATTGTAGGAGATCTCTCCTTACCTAAAAATATAAAGCAACAACAAAACAATTGCAAAAGGTCCCCAGGGGTGGCGAAAAGCTGGCATCCTGTTGTCCTGGGGTGGCACTTGACACCCCACGCCACCCCATGGCTACGGGCCTGATTTACCCCAACAGTTTACTCTTTGGTATCAAGCCACTTCGTCAAGCTCATGTCATCTCATCTCAGCAATCTAAAATGCTAAATTGAATACTACAAAAAAGTTAGGAGCTCTACTAATCCACCTGGTAAACAATATCTTGAACTCAGCTTCATTGAAATAGTAGAAGGAATTGCATGGTAAAAAAATAAATCAAAATCCGGCTCATAGGACCATTAGGGAGACAGGTGACCAAACAGGATTTGCACGCGACATTTTTCGTTTCCCTTATTTACAAAATTTCTCGGAAATTTAAGAGCACCTGAAGGATTAAAAAGGCAAAAGGCCTAAAGTGGAAGTGAATATCAACCATTCTACGATTGAAACTTTAAATATAAAGATAAGACACTGATTCTAATACTATAGCTACCTCCCTTCATCACAATGAATTCTTCCAACTACACTGTTATTTGTGATTTCTCTAAAAGTTTTCTCTATTTCTAACAGCAATTGTTCATCACTCTTCAAATCCAGCTCAGCAACAGAGCCAGTTCCAACTGAAGCCTCAGGTCTCATTTCTGGTAAGCATTCTGCTTCATCCTCTAGGAATCCTTTGTCATCGAAGTCATCTTTATTGCTACAACTCAACGAAGACGATAGCATCCATGTACCTAGGAGTGATTTGCAAAACCTTTGATAATAAAATTCGCCGATTTATATCCATCATTCAATCATTATTATTATGATCATTATGTTTATGCTAATATCTACTTCATTATCACAATTCCAGTCTTCACTACCATCACAATCATGATCAATATTATGATCGCCATAGCTGATCATGACCATGATCCTCATTATCACCGTCACCATCGCCATTATTAATTATCACTGATTAATCAAATTTTCTGTCATCATCAGAATCACCATCAGCATCATCACTAATAAATCAATTTAATCATCATTACCACAACCATTACTACAATCACAACTACCATCAGTGCTACCAATAAGCAAACTCATCTCTGATGATGATCATGATCGTGATCATGATCGTGATCATGATCGTGATCATCATCATCCTCATCATCATCATCATTATCATCATTATTATCATCATCATCATCATCATTATCATCATCTTCATTATCATCATTATCATCATCATCATCATCATCATCATCACCATCATAATTATCATCATCATCAATATCATCATCATCATCATTATTATCATCATCATCATTATTATCATCATCATCATTATTATCATCATCATCATTATTATCATCATCATCATCATCATCATCATCACCACCACCATCATCATCATCATTATCGTCATCATCATTAACATCATCTTCATCATCATCATCATCATCACCATCAACAACAACAACATCATCATCATTATCATCATAAATAGCAATACCAAGCAGCATTACATCGCCATAATTATCACTACTATCACTTCCATCGTTCCCGCCATCACCAACACTGCTCGTCACTATCGTATATCATCATATATCTCCACTACATTCAACAACTGACAAGAAATCGATCAAAATCACCCTAGTCAATATGATTGCTATTTAATAAGAATAGCAGGGTTCAAAAGGGGCGACGTTAAGTCATTAAAAGACAATGGGACCAAAACTACTTTGGAAAATAAATGTAATCTAAACTAAAGTGCTTTTCGCTGTTCTAAAGGCAAAATTCAACAACAGATAAAAGCTCATAATTAATATTCTCTAATTAAACGCAAATAATGTGCATTGTGAACTACAAAAAACAATGAAGTAAATGGGCCTTGTATTTGCAACGAATATAGGGCAGTAAATCCGAAACCGTTCGCTTGAAATGTAATTAGAAAATAACAAGATATCAAATTCTAAATGGAACCGTATAAAAAACATTGAAATATACTGATAAACAATCATCTCTTAGTTCACTACCAGCAATTACATAAATCCAATGAAATTCTTATGCTATCAACAAATACTGAAGTTCTATAAACTCAAAAACAAAATGATTTTCCGTAACCACTCAATTAGTTTTGATCGTTTCGCAAGCATTTACAAAAACAGCGTTCTTTTAATTAGAAAAAGCAATTACATTTCTTATGGATTATGGCATAAAATCAAACCAAAAATATGCGATTAATGACTAACATTTTGCACCAGAACTATTGCAATCAAGTCTTAAGCTTTAATACTAAATTCGTGAGCCATCGGTGTAGGTAAAAACAAATTTGGATCTTTTTGTCCATTCATTTCAGTGTTTTTGATTTTGCTTGAAGGCAATTAATACACCTCCGCTAGGAAAATAAAAATTCTTGCGATCACATCTAAGTGTAGAGCAAGCACGTAGCTTGGAGGAAGTGTCCCGGAGGGGCATAAACTGCCTGTACCATCATTTTGAGGGGTCAAAGCCTTGTTTGAGTATTTAAATTTCCAGGTCAAACGTTCTGCTGAGGGGGGAAGCAAAACCTTTGCAAAAATTTTCATTTGGAGGGCATTGCATCTCCGTGCCCTCTGCAATTTTACGTGCCTGGTAACTAGTCCTGACTTGATGCGGCCGCTAAATGCACAACTAGCAATAACTCGGCCATGAATTCAAAGGTTAACTAAAGGTTATAGACAGGGGTGACTTCTAGGGGGGCTCAGAGGGGTGGAGCCCCTCTTGCTAAAATTTCTGGTCATTTTGGGGGGCTCAGCTCCCCTAGAATTCTTGGATTGGCTTAGCTTTTCAGAGTTTATTGGCCTTGCTTCCAAAGTGGTCTGATCAATTGTGCACTGCTATATGGCTATTGAGGCATTTCTTATTGTTGACTATACTATATCAGTATTAAACTAAATTATCATGTTTCCATCTTTGAAAATATGGGCGTGGTTGTAGCTGGGTCACACCCAAACTATGGGCGTGGTTGTGCCTAGAGCCCACCTTGTTAAAGTTTTTTAGAAATCCCCACTGGTTATAGACAGGGACATGCTGAAGTAAAGGGCATACCGAATGCCACGTTTAAGGTTGGATTCGTTCAAAAAGTAGCGGTATGAACTTACTGAAAACAATTTTTTTCCTTGACAAATCCCTATTATAGCTTGCTTTTATATTTATTAAATATATGCTATATTCTTGCAAAGGAGACTATATTATTTTGTAAAATGGTAAAGCAGGCTTAATTTATCAGGAATGTTGTATTATCACAGCCTACTATAAAGAAACTAATTTCTACTATGGTGATTATGATCCGCTTTTGGCCAAAATCGTCGGTAAATTTCTGGCTTGTCGGCAAAAGCTGTCGCAATGCTTCTTGGTAATTCTAGGAAATTCTACAGGCTACTTACAATTTTTCTTTGCTACATACCCCCCCCCACTCAAAGTCCTTCGGCACGCCACTGCGACTAGATGATCAAATAACATTCTAAAAGGCATAGGAAGACTAATTCAAGGTAAACCTCATTTAACTTATCCTGAGAAATCGAATTCATTAGTTAGAACAGTAAGTGATGTAATCACGCTTCAGGGTGGAGAGTGTACTAATACTCAATCACACGAATATTCAGTCACAGCTCCTTGCCTTTCTCGAACCATAGGTCTTATACGGAGGAGACAAGAGCTCTAACCACTACATAGCTTTTGCATGACACTTAGAAGCACTAATATCTGTCTCCATATTTTAGCTTGAAACTAACACCAAAAATACGATGGCTAAACAGTAAATAATCCCTACAGAGACACAGGGCCTAGAAGAAGTGAGAATTTGACTCAGTTTGGCAAATTGCAAATAGAATTAATTTTACGCAGCCCATCACAATAAACAAAAAATTGAATCTATAAAAAAAGCAGGGAATTGGCAATAAAATTAGCGAACAGCTCTGGACGTAAAGCAAATACACACCACAGTCTACTCTATTCCATAAAATGGGCCATTTCATATCTAGTTTACTTTTGTTTCTGCCATGTTCCGAAGAATGACCACACTCAATACCATGATTACACGTTTTTTTTATAAGAAACCTAGCTCAAGGCCTAGTACTAGAAGTTTCCTAAGTTTCGAGCACATTTTTGTTCTGAAAGTTTCTCAAAAGTTCCCTAATTTAACGAAATAAATTGCTTTGAAAGTGTGCACAGAACGTGAATGTAGCAAACTATTAGTCTCATAAAAAACAAAATTCGTCAGTGTAAGTTAGATCCTAAAGCAATGCCATATTCCTATTGTTTTGGTAGAGCTTTACGTTGAACCAGGTAACGATTTCAATGTGGTATTTGTCTAAAGCTTCTTAGCTCTTTCCTTGTAGTTCTAAAAGCTTCTTAAATTTTGGGCTGTCAAGTACTAGGTTGCTCATAAAGTGGTTTCTTATAAAAAAACCATGTACACTCAATATTTTGACAAAAATGCAGAGCGGCAAAAATTTCCTATTTTAGGTCTGGCAGAGACATGGAAAACAATGATAGTACGTAAGCTAAACAGCAAATAATCCTTACAACAAATGGACAATACAGTAGCATTTTTGGATCCCAACACTAGGAAAGGTCCATGAAACCTTAACGTTGATTGACTTTTTGGCTAGTTACAGGTTATAAAAGGAAAATTGACGAACTTACGAAGGCTTGAAGATGAGTCTTTATTCAACTGGGTGCGAGTGAGACTTCCCAGAGTAATCAGTAATTCTGTAGCTTCTTCTCTTAATGGAGGAAACGCGTTGCAAATCCTTGAAAGGCATGGCATCACAGGTAGAAAAAACTGCGTTCTCTTTTTAGATGGAAGAGCGACAGCCAACGAAATAAGTCTGTTCATTACAAGCTTTGCAACGCTCAGTGACTTTGGTATTGGGTACTGCATCGACAAGTATGATAACAATTGAATGGCAAATAACTACAACAAAGAAAGAGAAGGTATTAGGATGTCTTACCAACAGCAATCTCAGTATCGAAATGAAACAATGAATACTAAAACAATTCAGTTCAACAATAACCGACACTTGTAGCAATGGCATACAACAGTTTAGGATGACGCCATAATTCAAGAGTCCTCATTCAAAACATGCCTCACCTGACCTCTCATATATTGGCATTGGTATTGTGCTTACCAACTTCTTGTGTTCCATGGCATACTAAATGACTGAATACTAGCAAAAGCCTCAAAATTGTTATTCAACAATCTACTAGTATGAAAAAACACTTGCTATTTCATAGAGAAGCAGATAAAACAGCTTTCGTTGATGATTTGTGCAGCTGGCTTCATCAAAACTACTGAATTGTATATGCTTGCAAATTTTCAGAGAAAGAAACAGTGCAATAATATTTAAAAACATAGAATAGGTTCGTGATACCTTCCTATCTTAGCTACTTATTGAGAGGGATGGGGCTATGGAGCGAGAGAGAGAGAGAGAGAGAGAGATGTAGAGATGGGGAGATTTAGGTAGGTATAAAGGAGCGGTGGGGCTGGAAACTGCACCTCAGGGGCGCTGTGGCCGGGGGGCACGGGGGTCATGCTCCCAATTTTGTCGAAATTATCGGATTTTCAGAAATTTTGACGTTTCGTAGGCAAATTTATGGACTTTTGCTGTTGGTAAAAATAGAGATTTCGCCTTTTATTGGAAAATCTTTGAACATGCTTCGCCTACTCTAAAGGTGCCACGATGCCTCTGCTGCAGTACCCAATTTTTTTATCGTACAGCAGAAACGATGTGTTTTAACATTCAAAAGGGGGTTTTCTTGGAACCTCAGGGAGTGGTTCTGGAATTTTTTCAGGGGTGTCACCTCTGACCCTTACTTCTATTCCCCGCCCCCATTACTAAATACTACCATACAACCAAAGGAGCTTGCCACTCGTCCCCAGCCCCCTTACCCAATCAAAAATATGCTCCGACGTCCCTGATAGAGAGAGGGAGACATAACTGTTACACAATAGTTTTACTGTTCCATGTCTATGAGGTAGTTTTTATTTTTATCTGTCCAGTCATTGTTTGTGAGTAATGTGTTTCCATGCAATTACCCATCAGTTGCCATCTTATGGTGTAATCGCCCTTGCGTAATAACCCTTTCCTTTTGCTCTGTAATGTGTCTGCCATAAGATCCCAATGCTGCATTGTGTAGTTCAGTCGTCAGTAGAAGTCGCAAGAAGAAGTTGATAGTGTAAGCCGTTCGTGAGTTTAAGTTGTCGTGAGGTTGAGTTAACGTTGCCATTCTGTTGGTTAACGTTACCGTTGTCGTAGTATGGGCTCGTAAGATGAGTCATTTATTTGAAGAAGATTCGCGAACTTTCTGTTATTCATCATTTTTATTCCTATTTCGTCACTGCAAGATTCTACAAGTATAACATAACGAATGTAGAAAAGGTGGCCGAAGGAATAGAGGGGGAGAGAGGGTCTTATTTCCTTTTACCAACTTCTGCACTGAAAAAAAATAAAACAATGCATAGAAATGACTGACACTAATTACCGTAAATGATGGAAGAAGCTCCAGGGGGCTTATGTGTCAAAATCACTTTTAAGGGTGGGGGGTTATTCGGGAGGGGGCCTTATTCGGGACTGGGGGCGTAATCGATCATTTACGGTAAGCTGAATCAGAAAAAAAGCATGAATTTAAAAATAGATCTTGCGTTTGTCAATGTGCCTAATAAAAATTTGATGGGAAAGAAAGTGCGAGACATTCCGCTTAACCCTACATAAGGTTAAAAGCAGTTTAATGTCAAACGTTTGCTGAAATCCATGTTAAGATACGAGAAAATGTGAATGGACTTCTCTCAAAAGTAACTACAAGATTTTGCAGATATACTTTGATCTTATCTCGAAAGGTTTGAAGGTTGTTCCATCTGTAATGCACTGGATTGAACCTCATCATCATTCACAAAAAATGAACACACCCACTGCTAATGGCTTTTAAATGACAGATGCTACTTATAAGCTAAAAATATTAATCTGCTTTGCCACAAAACTTGAGACTCCATGTAGGTAAAAGTAGGGGAAAGGTCATTATTTCGTGAAAAATGAAAAACAAAAATGGTGCATTTATCTTAATGATTAATCCAATGGTACCCAGAAGATCTTCCTTCTCTGTACTTCCTCGCCTCTTCTCCGCATCGACGCTCGCTGTGCAGACTGCGTTCTGACTAGAGGTATCTTCCTATTGGCTACCCTGCACAACGATCTCGATGCGGAGAGGAGGCTCGGAGAACTTAAATCGGAGTTCATTAAGTCTCCAATTAGGATTTAACAAATGTAGCAACAGGACTTCCTCCTATCGTTGGACTACTGTGCTACATTGTCCACATCATATATCATTGGACTACTGTGCCACACTGTCCAATACATCGTTCGTGTATATTTGTCCGTTCAAAAATCTTGATCTACTGAAATCGATGAACTATTGATGTATGAGGATAAACACAACGATAAGGTCAATGCAGACAATTTCTGGTGGTTGTTGAGTGAATTTTCACTTGAAAAAGCATACTAGCAATAGCCACTACTCAAGAAAACTAGCTTGCATCATTAGACTTCAATCTATTATTCAAGATAGTGATATTTTATTCATTCTTTCTGTGATCGATGGTGGTAGCTTCCAATTTCCCGCATAAAAAAACAAAATTCCCATGTTGCAAAGCACTGCTCTAGTTCCAATGCATCATGCAAAACGTTTTGAGCCACAAATTTGAAAGTGTGTTTCAAAGTAGGCAATTGTGCTGAGCTTGTTGACAAGTGAACAAGAAATAGAAGGATTTCATTTAATGACTTCCAGAACTAGAGGATTAAACGAACACTATAATGTTTAGGACAGGAAAAAAGGGCCACTAAAATTTTCTTAATTGGCTTAGAAGATAGGAAAATCGTCAACAGAGTTTGAAAATATGAGATAAATTACTGAAAACCGCGAGTTTAATTTAAATCATACATTTATAATTCAAGGTCAGGAATTCAGATTGAGAGAAACAATCGTCTACAGTGTTCAGAAATGAAATGTTTACAGCATGCTTATTTTAGATCCCCGTATAAATATTCTCTTCTGTTCACATGTCTTTACAAAGAACATGATAGAAGCTAGAAATATGATGATGGATTTCATAGGGTGTGTCTAATTACCAAGCGCTTAAGCTATTAAAATACAAATTGAACCAAATAGACTGGAATTGAAGAATTAGCAAGACGTGACTTGTGTCTTGCCACCAAACATGAAATAGTCTGAAGGCCAAGAATCATTGAACTGCAAAACAGGAAACAAGAAGTGATACATAGCTACTGGCTAGGAAGAAAGGAAAGACATTTAAAGCTAAAAGCTATTGGAAAGCGGAAAACACGCAATAGTCATTGGCAAAATCAAGAGCTTTAACGGATTCAAAATAATTTGTTAATTATTCAGCAAAAATTAAGCTACATCCACGCAATCATTTACTTTTTAACAAAAATTTTATAATTCTGCTTTAATCCTACAAAATTAATGGATGAAAAAGCTTATCTAAATGTTGTGCGATTCGGCGGATACACTTGGTCTCTAATCACTGCTTGGTGGATGGCAAGAGAGAGTCTAGCCTCAGTTTGAGGTGTGGCTCGAACCATTCAATGACTCGAACAAGTGACCTCCTGCACAGAAGATGAGCACTCTGACCATCTCTGACCAGCAAATTTCGTTTGCTGCAGTTGTTGCTGCATGCACTCGTCAGCAATGTTGTTGCCCATATAACGAAGCTAAGATAGCAGCCGAACAATCGTGTTCGGAGTGACGCTGGAATACCACATGTCTTAAAGTTGCATACAAAAAAGGGACACAAAAGACAGCATGCTTTTATTAAGTACACGTTTTTTTTGTAAGAAACCTAGCTCAAGGCCTAGTACTAAAAGTTTCTTAATTTAGCGAACTAAATTGCAGAGAAAGCGTACGCAAAACATGAATATAGCAAACTATTCGTCTTATAGCAAAGAAATTGTTTCAGTGCGAGTTAAACTCTAAAGCAATTTCATGTTCACACTGTTTTAGTTGCGCATTACGTTGGTCGAACAAGGTGACGATTTCAATGTGTTATTTGTCTAAAGTTTCTCAACTCTTTCCTAGCAGTTCCAAAAGTGTCTTAAATTTTAGGCTGTCTAGTACTAGGTTGACTATAAACTGATTTCCTATAAAAAACGAGTGAACCTTCCTCTCTGGTCCTTCAGAACATGATGGTATCTATTATACAATACTGGGTGTCTGCCAAATCTGTCACATGGATTTCCCTGACAATTCCCTGGCCTTTTTCCTGACAAATATCCCTCTTTCCCTGATATATTTCATTGTAAGTGTCATCCAATAAAGGAAAAATTATAGGAACTGAGTACCTCAATGTCACCACCAAGGAAGGAATAAATAGATGATTATTAGCTGGATGGATTTAAGAGATGATCATTGGGGGGAAGGACATAAGAGATAACTACTATGTTGCGCCATTCTTGGATGTCAGTGAAAAGTGTCAGATTTCCCTGATATTTCCCTGACATTTCAAAAAAGGCCATATTTCCCTGACGATTCCCTGACATTTTTATGAGGGAATGGATTTCCCTGATTTCCCTGACATGGCAGACATCCGTTAATAGTGTATTCATGAATATCAACGAAGACGTCTGCCACAGCTCAGACAAAGACTATTTTTACATCTAAATAATAATGTGAGCTAACTATACAAAAATTGACCTACAGGGGAGTGAAGTTATGGAATGATCAACGAGTAATACAGGCTAAGATGACAGGAAAGAGTATGGCAATGGGTACTCCGGATGACTAGCTAGGGTGAAAGAAGAGTGATTGGACTTGAACAAACAACGATCCAAGCTTGCTGGATCAGCAGCCAGTGAACAAAGCGTTCAGTGTGGAGAACGAGGCTAAATATGGTAGGGAAAATATGCTCGTAGTTCTCCCCCGTGAAATAAAACAAGAGAAAAACCATGAATATTTATAGCTGCAAATAGGATAACACCGCCTGTACTGTTATTGCGCAAGACCATGAATGATACAAAACCCAAATTCAATTGAAACATATAAAGGTTAACCATTTTCTAAAACAGGATCGGCACTGACAGTAAGCGTGTCTGATAAATAAGGCAAGGCCCCTCCATATCAATCGAAATCTTCATGCAAGTACCAATTCATTAATCTCAGCACTGTAATGGCATTTCCGTCATACTGTATTAGAGTATGTTATCTCACCCAAAAGCGTAGTTGTTTTCAATCAAATTTAAGATGAGGGCAACATATTCAAAACGCTTTTGTTGCACGCTACAAAACATTTGAAACAAGCAGCTGTAACATGAGCCATGTTTATGATATGGAAGCCTTCCTACAGTATTGATGCTACTGAGATGAGCACTCCCAAACAGAAATCTGCCTCAAGTAACAAACCATCGAACAGTAAGATATTGACATGGGACAAAACTGAAAGTAAGAAGGCTAGAGTTTGTTGTCAAAAGTTCTCTAAAGGAAATACGACATCGAACAATGCATATCTTCTACAGTCCTGATAAATTTTGCCATTCCTAGCTGAAACAATAGAGTTCAACCAAATATGTGATTTAGGACGTAGTTTCCTGATAACAGAAAAAGACTATGTCTCGAATCAAAACAAAGGTTGCCAATTGAACGGCAAATATGGTGATACAATGAGTAAGACATTACGTGTGTATAAGTGTTGTGGGCAGCTGGGTGTGGCTGTTGGTGTGGCTGTGGGTGTGCGTCCGTGTGTGCTGCATGTGTTGCACGCGTGTGCCCTTGTATTTCGCGTGAGTTTGTGTGAATACTGTCAATAGTGTATTTCAATGATATGAAGAAACCACATGTGGTGTGGAAGTCATTAGCAATCCAAAAAGGCGCGGCAGATGATAACATAAGGCGATGTAACAGAAACACTCGGGGCCCCTGGGACTTGACTAAGAATGGAGCCCTATCTTAATTTTCACTCCAAAAAATACAAAAGAACTTGCCCCTTGAGAGCCTCTGAGGTGCCCCTTTAGTTCTTCTGAAGCCTGAGGGCCTTTAGGAGGAGTCGTCATGACTACAGCCTGCGTCGATTACGCCACTGACCAACGAGTGATCAGGCCCAAAGCTAGGGAGTTCCTGGGTGTCTGGACCCCTGCCTTTTTCAGCAAAAGAACGAAAGTGCCCTTTTGCAGAGCCCTCTTTATATCAACAAGGGTGTTTTCCTTAGATTTAAAAGGCGTGGTCCCAAATATTTTCTGGGGGCCTCGCCCCCAGCCCTCATTTTCGTTTCCTTTCCGTGAAAGGGATGGTAATGAGGATCATTGGACTTCAGAAATAACCATACCAGTAAACTTCCCACACTATTTCTTCCGTTTATGAATCTGTAAAACTGTATTCAAAGGTCGTATCTCATTTAAACAAATTGCAAATGATTTTTCTTCTCAAATTATATTGGACCTCTCTCCTTTAGTAAATATGTTTTCCATAAATGTTGAATTTAGATTACTTTTTTCTTTTAAATTTCAATCATTAGCAACTGCAGATTGTGCTGATGAATGGTACTGTATTTTTCCTTTGCTGATTTGTAAGTTGCTTTGCTGATGACAATGTTCAAGATGATTTGAGTACTGATGGCAATAGCTGATAATTACAAACAGTTCACTCCGTTGTCCTTCGGAAGGGACGTTAAACTAGGGGTTCCATGCCTGGATGTGGCATTCATAGTAGGCTTAAATTAGCTGAATAAGCTAAGTATAACAGCCTACTCAAAATAAAGTAAACAACAACAATAACAACATGATGACAACTATTATTTCTAATTACTATTGATAACGATTACTGCTATTGTATGACAGTGATCTCTGATCATGGCTGTCAATCACAGCTGCTAATCAATGTTATGTAGTATGATGTATATTGAAATTTATAGCAAAATAATCACACAAGCTTCAATCACAACCGAATCATTACTACCTAACATAACAAAGTTGCACGTTCTTTTTAACAAGAAACCTAGCTCAAGACTTGGTACTAAAAGTTTCTTAATTTTGGGGTACATTTTAGCTCTGAAAATGTCTTAAAAGTTTCTTAATTTAATGAAGTAAATTGCAGTGGAAGTGCACACAAAATATTGATTAAGCAAATTATTTGTCATATAGCAAACAAAATGTGTCAGTGCGAACTAAAATCTAACGCAATGTCATGTTCACTTCTGTTTTGATTTAGCTTTACGTTGAACCAGGTAATGGCCTTAAAAAGTCCAATTTTTCTAAAGTTACTAAGTTCTTTCCTTGTAGTTCTAAAAGTTTCTTAAATTTTAGGCTGTCTAGTACAAGGTTGCTGATAAAAAGGCCGAGACAAAACCAAAGGTGGCAGTGGTTAGAGTAAGCTTAGGAGTGTGTGTAGACAAGTGATATTTATAGACAAAACGTATATTTCTAGCATATTGATTTTACCATGCAACAACATCTACAGACCCTTCAATATCAAATAAAACTAGAAAAATTCACATATAAGATTTTTTACAAGCTACCTAATACTAGGCACCTTAAGAAACTTTTAGAATTCATAGGAAAGAGCTTCGAACTTTAGACAAATTGGACCTTGAAACCGTTGCCTGGTTCAACCAAAAACAGAACGAAAACAATGTGGACATGACATTGCTTTAGAATTTAGCTCGCACTGAGACATTTTGCATAATGCAATACTGATAGTCTGCTACATTTATGTATTGTTTACATTTTCATCGCAATTTAATTCGGTAAATTGATAACTTTTAAGATAGTTCCAGAACTAAAATGTGGCCAAAAATTAAGAAACTTTTCCTACTGGGCAGTGAGTCAGGTTTCCTGTAAAAACGTGCAATGATAGATCAATGGACATACCTGTTTTTCAAGCTGTGGCATGTTTAAAAGCTCAGGTATGAAATCGAACGAAATATGCATTGACGGAACGCCAGCAACAGTGACTGAAAGTAGTTCAGGATGATATCCCTACGGGAAAAGAGATTCTTTACAATCTATTCAAGCTATGATCTCAAAAATGTGTAGGTTTCCGTTAGGGAGGCCCTCAGCTATAATACAGTTACGTTGGGCAAAGTATGGTGACAACTTTAAGTGCCAAAAATCGAACACGAATGTAATTGGAAGACATTTCAATGGTTATCTAAAGGAGAATGTTCTATAGTGAAGGGTGTCATAAAACTTAAAATGCAAAATGAATGCGCGATACAGCCGATGAGGAATAAAATTTACATAATACATTTATTACACCCGAGAATTCTGGACAAAACGAAAATTAACAAGCGGGGCTCCCACGTGGGTCTCGGTGCAAGAAAATGATACAAAAATTAAAAAGCGTCCCCTTCATAAGGCAACTAATAGAAGCTGAACATGGCCTGAATGTCAGCAGTTCAAATGCATAAACAACAAACCATCTACATCTACCAACAATTAAAGACACCAAATTGCGTCATCAAAAGGCGCCTCAAAGATGAATGGATGAAAGGGTAAATTTAATTAATATTTTCTGCCTCAATGGTTGGTTGACTTTGACATCAAGGGTGAAAATTGACATTAGTTCAATACGTGGCATAAAAACATGAAAGGCAGCATTGAAGTACAGACATAAAATCACACCTGAAAGTGCACCAATTTAACCATGTTTGGATCTGCAATGAAAACTTGATGCAGAAAGGAACAGACATGGCATTGAATCTCACGAATTGTGTACATAACTGCGCTGTTTGATTGCTGAAAAAGGAAGTTAGTTTGGATGATTAGTAATTAAATCTAACATGACCATAGCATGTATAGCACACCAAAGGAATGTCAATATATCAGGTCTGTAGGCAGTGGGAAGCAGAGGGCAATGGGCCTTCATACATTGCAAAAATAGTTGGATGGGGTCTATATAATAGCATATTGACCCAAGCCCAACTATCCAGTTCAACTGTCTAAGGGTCTACAATACATCAAACAGGGTTAACAATTTGGAATTTTTGATGTCAAACATTGGAATTTTGTGCTGAATTGCATGAGAAATTAAACTCAGAGTTATGTGATTTTAATTGCAGTCGAACAACACTTTTATTTTGGTTTCTAAGGATTTATTCTGAAGTATATATATATATATATATATATATATATATATATATATA
>WIPJ01000223.1:335444-352050 GCA_018155075.1 Cassiopea andromeda
GGAGGGAGAATTCATTTTTCACATGCAAGATCATACTTGGGTCTAGCTAGCATAAATAGTAGATTAAATACCTACCCATTGATGTTGGATCGAAATCATTTCGCAATCTAGCGTTGTATTTCTTTTCGTATAAAACTTGGCAATTCTTTATTTTTTCTTCAAGAGCTTTAGCACCTTCGAAAGTCATTGATGTTCCTATAATCCAAGAAGGTGAAGGCAGAAAAGGTTTAGAAAATGGAAACAACGCAAGGTGCTAGGGTAAATAAAACATGGATTGACCAGCAAACCCACTGGTACCAAAAAGAGGACAGTCTTTTATGATTTGGAACAGAGCATATTCAATGCCAGCAAAACAACTTATTGAAGGAAGCATCGTTCTCTCCCAAAGCATTAAAAAGAATTAAACAAAAGGAAAAATGAAAACACCCTCAAAGGCACAATTGAATAGCATGTTCATGAATCAAGCAATACTGAGCCTCGAAAGGATCAAACAGTAAACGTTCGCATTAAAACTTTATTCCGACTAAACAGGAAGAAGGGCACTAATCCACTTCTGCATCTTTGCCGTTAAAAATATGATACACTAACTTCAGTGCTCTAGCACCCGCTCTGCATATCGAAGTACATAAATAGAAAAAGAAAAATGTTCAAAAATTGAAAAAGATGACTGGAAAATGGTATTCACCTCCAACATTGATCTGAATTCGCGGCAGGTCTCTATCTCTTTCTGTAAGGTGTTCATCATCCAATATATTATCATCTACAGCGTAACAACCACTCATTTCGACGGAAACCAAAGATCTTCCTCCAAACACAAGCAGCGAAACCAAACCTAGAAAGAAAAGGGACATGATTTCATGAGGTAAGTACGACAGAGCTCTGCAAAGAACGACACACTGGTAAATGTTAATGGCCGAGGCAGCTCAGTAAAGGAGACAGTGGACTGACTTTTATCACCTTTTTTCATGGAACAATAGAATAAAACCAAGAAGCACCATAAACTTTTCAATGGACAAAGAGGGACAAACTTTTGAACATAATATAGTACTTTCATATAACAAAATAGCATAAACACAACATAAATACTTATATTGTATTGTTTAAAACAGTATAAATAATACAATATAATAAAATATAAACTCATTTAACAAATTTCAAAATCCCTATATACTCAATATATATTCACATATTTGATATAGTCTATATAGAAAATAATAAAAGCTACAGAAAAATTTTCGCTATTTATAGCTCTTCAGTGCAGCTCAGTTCAGCGTGAATGAAGTTGACATACTGTTGTGTTTGGCTTTTGTTTAGCATTGAAAGTATATATAACATTGCTTTGTGAGAAGGCGATATTGCATTACAAATCAATAAGCGCTTGATGGTTGTTTTTCGCAGAGACGTTCTGATTCGTATTGGAATACTATGCTGAAGGACAGTAAAGGGACATGAAATTTAGTTGACCTATGTATCTGAGTTTGTTTGAATATACTTGTGCTACATCAGATGCATTGAGTTTACCTGCGAAGTCCTTTTTAAAGTCAAGCTCCAACCTACATACTATTGCAATTCCATACAGAAATAGAGCAATGCACATTAATGCTTGTATAAATATATGTTAAGATGATCGCTGTGCAGGCAGAGCCCTTTGAGTTCTAGTGTAAAGCTGCCAACGCTGTCAAAAATGAGTGGGAGATTGAATGAAAATAGGAAATAAAACAAAGTACCGATAACGGACAATGCAAAACGCTTAGTAAAGGAAAATAGGTTTAATACCTTGATTGCCTAACTCAGTGCAAGCTTTGCATATTAATGACCTAAGAGCTGAATTTGCAGCAAGATGCTCTAAACATGTATTCGTTATCTAGAAACAATGAATTGAAAATAAATGGAATTACTTCAAATCACAAAAAAACTAAGGCATCTCAATTTTCACGAAAAAGGAATCATTAAATGAGCATGGTTAGTGAAACTTTGAGGGAACTGGCACCACTTGTATCTACTAAAGATCCACCCAGTTGGAAAGAATACCATTTTATTCGTGAAATCTTATTGAAAGAGCAATAACAAATTTTCTGACTATTGCCCAAATCACTATGCTCTTTCAGGAGAGACCTTACAGCACCCTTACATTCAAAGTCCTCCGGTAACATGGGCGGAACTATCATAGGTAACATGGGTGGAACTACCATAGGTGACAGATCGTAGAAACACTCAAACCGCCACCACTTAAGAGTACGTTCACCTTTGCAAGACTACTAAAGATTCCTACTTTGGAGTATAGAGAGTGGCCATAGCTGGTTACAGAGCATGAAATAGAATCAAATGGATTTAAGATAACCAAAATTTTAAGATTCAAAATGGAAAATATATAAGGCTACCTTTGTAAGGTAACTTATGCTCAGTTCTTCCAGGAATTGAAGAGTTGATAAAGCACTAACGCCAGCGTCTGTGATTGAGCCATGACATGCTTCAATATTCAAAGATCTTCAATAGAAAATACGGAAACCTTCAACAATGACGATATTGACAATGAAGGAGAACAATATATTGTGAAACGAAAGGGTAATAAAAGCAAAATGACAAACGAGAGGAAAATTGAGTTGCATTGATACGCGAGAGTGAGGCAGCCTGCATGAGAAACGAGATATGCAATGAATGGAAACTAAACAAAGAGCAAGTAAATCATAAAAGAAAGGAGAAATGAAAGGAAAGATAGAAACGTACTTGAGTTTCTTACAATGCCGTGCAATATGCATCAAAACATTGTCATCCAGACTTTGGTTCTGTGACAAATTTAAACATTCCTATTCCAAAACAACATGAAGTGTTAAACGCCAGCTCTGGGTAGACAATCATCAAAAAATAATTAATATAGACTGGGGAATTTTTTCTGGGGGTATATGGTTGTGTAAGGAAAATATAGTGACAGCAACGGTTGAATAAGACTGCAAGAGGAATTTTGCGAAAACAAAATGAAAAAGCAAGAACACAATATGAAAAGGTAATATTTAAGAAGTGAAATGCCAAAAGTGTCTGCAGAGGGTTCGATGGAATCAAGTTTCAGTGTGACATAGGAAAATGGTAAATACATAAGAGAAATACATAAGGTAAATACAAAGTTACAAAGTAGATTATTTTCAAGAAAAATTAGATGTAATTACATACAAGATCAGGCAATTGTCCTATCGCCATCAGCCCATTTACTGTAACTGAAACACAAAGGTTACAGCTTAGCAGAGTTTCTACCTCCTTGCTTATTTATTCTATTCATGATAGGAAGGTACTAGTTACAATCAGGGCTATACCGGAGCAGGGGTTGAAGTAAGGCTATGTATAACAAATCAAGAAAAAATTTTGGGAAATGTTTTCATTTTTCAGTAAAATCTCAACTCAAGTAAAGATTTGCATATCTATTCAAAATAGGAAGATGAATGCTTATATAATTTAGTCAAGCCAGAGATCAATGCATGAACATTTTCTTGGCAAAAAAACAAGGGGCCTCTGACAAAAAATAATTTTTCAACTAATTTATGAATATTTATCAAAATTACTAAATTCATGCAGATTTTTTCACTGAAAACTTGGCAAATAAAAGATAATTTCTGTCCCATATAGAAGCAAAGTTTTAATGTAATGTCACCTACAAAATGGCAACTATACCTGCAGCACTTGCTTCCGAAAAAACGAGCTTGCGTAACTTCTTATTGATCTGAAATATAGAGTGCTCGAGTGCTCAAAAATGATAAAAAAGAAGCAACTTGTAACCAGTCAACT
The DNA here is from genome assembly GCA_018155075.1 of Cassiopea andromeda. Taxonomy (NCBI): domain Eukaryota; kingdom Metazoa; phylum Cnidaria; class Scyphozoa; order Rhizostomeae; family Cassiopeidae; genus Cassiopea; species Cassiopea andromeda. The sequence continues at coordinate 339,222 of WIPJ01000223.1, forward strand.
TGTTCCTGATACAAGTATGAGACCTACCAAATAATCGCAAAACATGGCCTACCTATGGAAATTTAACGTGCTCGTGATAATAAAAGCAATGTCCATCAAATACTATTATTGCAGATAATAGATTTATTGCCACAAAGCATGATTGACGCAATACATTGGAAGCAAATTGCAAAACAGCCAGTACTTTCTTAATTCACATTTTCATAATTATCAGAGCGCCTTTTAGATGATACCTACAGAGCAAATTTTTGACACACCGAGATCAGATACAAGGAGGCAGTTGCTGATATTGAGATTCACAAGGTTTGGAGCTTTCTTGCTGATGTTCTCTAAGCCATCATCACTGATCTGCAAACGAATACAGAAATCAATGGTTTTTAGAAGAGCATTTCCATCTAATCGAACTCAATCCAACCCATTCGAATTTAAGTAAAATTCAATCCAACTCAAGCAAGTTTGAGTCAAACACAATAGAACTCTATCGAGCTTCAATGGAATCGAATGAAAACAAAGACAAATAGAATGGAAAAGAGCAATGGAAAAGAAACATAGAGTGGATGAATGACTAAAGTAACAGAATCGCAAGCTGCTTCTTCAAAATCATTATATATAAATGTACAAATTAATGGAGCGATTCGTCAGCCAATCAAAAGTCAGACTGACGAAGAAAATTAATGTCAAGATGATAAAACTTACCTTTACACATCTATTGAAATTTAGAACTTGACACGTATCTGACAGCATCCAGAAGCTCTAAAAAACAGACGGATTAAATAAGAATGAAATAGATCGCTGGTAAATAAAACTTGTTAATAAAAGCCAGGTGTTTAATCAATCAATCGAAATCAGCCAATCAATGGATCAATCAATCAACCTGCCCTATCACTTACCTTCATTTATCATCATCCATCACAAAGCACCAGGAAGTTGAGCTAGCGTCGCAAGATAACTAAATAATGACGGCATTAAAGGCACAGAACGACAACAGTAGCCTATGCTCTAACTCTCACATTGGATATTTTAAGAATGGAGTCAAATCCAATCAACTTAAATCAAATTCAATCAAATCCATTATTCAGATTGGACTTTCCACTACGCTCAACGCTTACTTGGTGTGACTAATCTCCACTAGTTGATTAATACTCCTAGGGAAACCGGTTGAGACTAATTTTGGAGCCAAAAGGTACCCATTGGGGACTTTCTTTGACTCTCGAGCGAAACTAGTCGTGGTGCACTTGTTATAATCAATAACAATCGCATGTAGAAGATTTCAAAGTTATGTCATCATGGGTCTGGAATAGCTGGGCTCTATCACTAGCCTAAGACTCTCCGTGCAAGGTGTCTCTACTTATACTCATGGCTTTATGTAATGAGCTATCAATGGGGTACCTTTCCGGTAATGCGAACATCATCAGTCACTTCTAGGTGCTTTAGGTTTCTTGCTTCCTTCAAAAACCACCACAATCTACGAAAATAAACAGCATCTTCACATCATATCTGACATACTGCATCTTCACATCATAGTTCATCAAATGTAATATTTACTTAAGCTTAAAGTTTATCATTCCATCAACAACAAAGAAACAAACAAACAACAATCTTAAACTGATGAAAACAAAGCTCATTAATGTATGAAACTGGCCTTGATAAATGCATTACAAAGAATTTAAATATCTTTATGGGCAAAACAAAATTTGAAGTATGGGATGGTAGAACGCTGAACAACCACAAGATTTTAATGAGGCATCATACAGCTTTCAAGGAAAATTATTTGATAAGCCAGCTCAACAAGAAGATGGGTTGGGAGCTTGCATAAGGACAGACAATAACAAAGGGAAAATTACCCTTTCTCTCCAACATCTTTGCATCTGCCAAGGATTAGAGTCTAAAACAAGAAACGTGACGATACACTGGTGCGTGGACATAAGCTGAATGTGCTTGGACAAACATGTGAAGGGCCACACACCAGTTTGAGAAAATTACATTACTTCACGACCGCCGGTCAGCGATCAAAATGTAACCTTACACTGCATGCGCACATTGCGAGAAAAATCCATCTACTACACGGTTTATCATGAGTTGCATGAATCAAAGCTGGAACGAAAGCTGCATAGTGAAAGATATCTATCAGAATGAAGCAAAAGGCAATCTACTTATCTTTCAATTCCTAGCACGAAATGTACTTTGGCCAAGAGACTGGATAAAAGGCAACTTGTAATTCTATAATGTTTGGACACAGGGGAATAGGGAGTATTCAAGAAGTTGGGTGACGGGGACAAACGCTTGATTGGGAGCAAACGCATGATTGGGTGGGGCAAACGCGTGATGGGGGCAAACGCATGATTGGGGGCACACGCATGATTGAGGCAAATGCATTCAGATCGATTTCATAAACAGTCAAGGGCAATTCGGTAAGCAGCAAATGAGCACTTTTTCTTTGCAAGAAATGGGAACACCTGCCCCCGTGTGTCAACCTTTTCTACATCCATGTTCCACATCCTTCACCAATTTCGTTGAATGGTACAGCAATGCTTTCCATATTCTTCTAATAACATACACTTACGGCATCCAATCATGAGAAGATAAGAGTTTAATCTAAAAACAGGCGTACAATAAATACCTCTATTTCTGAGCAGTTCTGACCAATCTCTTTCATATTTTGATTATTCACAGCAACGTTGGTTAAATCTAGGTATTTTAAAACAGGACATGTGCTGCCTAAGAGACAGAAACGCACAACACATGATTACTAATTAGCCTCTTCTACTAAATAACTATAATCATAGTTTAAGCAGGAACACCTATAAAGGAAATCAATTAAGATTAAAATTCACAATTAACTTTTCCCAACAATTCATAAAGCAACAAAATCCAAACTGATTCAGTATTTCAGAACCAGATTTTTCCTTCGCCTCTACACACTTTGAAAATCTGCAAACTGGCAAACTTTTACTGAAAGCATTAAAAAGTGGGGGTATGTGGGGGATACACGCTACCTTGCAATTCTAGATAAACGACTGGGAAAATTTCCATAACATTCATATCAATGAAACATTATGAAATATTATATATAAATAAATAAATAGCTTCATATATGTTTTCTTGGTATTTTTTGTTGTCTAAAGTGTCTTGATGCTTCATTCCATCTGAATTACTTTGCTTTAAATGCAAAGTGATGTTAGTAAAGAAAATTTAACAGCTCCTTGCAATATTACTTTGAATAATCAGAAGGAAACTATTTTCTATAAATCTGCTGTTCAGAAAAAGCAAAATCCATTCCAACTGTTGTACTTACTGTTCTTTAAATGAACTATGAGCTACTACTAAATCTAATATGACACATTAAAAAATAAAATTTAAGAACTCTACAGACATAATTTCATAGCTATATGTTTCATACCTATATGTTTCAGGCTATATGGCGTAAGCAGATATGGTGATCCAGACAAATCAAGCCTTTGCAAGTTGTTGCAGCCTCGCTTCAAAATCGAGATGAAAATTTTATCTGTTAGGCCTGCAAAAATAGAATGACAAATTCAACGCATGTGATGCAGACTTCCTAAAATCTTTTTCCAAGTAATTATTAAAAGAAGGAAATCCTACCACAGCAACCATACCCTTTGCCATGCAGCTCTAATGTAGAGGCTTACATGTTCAGTAAATGGGAACTATGCTTGGAAGGATGGTAGCAACTATAAATGAACTTAAAATGATGATAGGACTTCGTGATGCCCTCCTTCCCTGATGGAGGAGTTGTGCAACGGGTGAATGATCAATTTACTTGTGTCCCTATGTTTCATATAATGACCACGGGATTGCTATGCAATTTCATGCTCCCTGTGGTATCGTTCTGCATTTGTTTTTCATGTAAATCTATAAGAATAGGAAAAAAACTAATACGAAGGCTGATTTGGCCCGAAAGCAAAAGAGCTGCTATGGAATTACACAAATGAAACCATAATGATAAAATTACGTATCAACTATGGTGAAATAATTCCGCTTTAAAACAGTATATGGCTAGCCACAAATAATTCAAAATAACTCAGTGGGCTATGAGTGAGCGCAAAGTCTTCCATGGTTAACCTCTATGGCTCTTGTAGCAATACATATAACATCACAAATGGATTTTCTCTGTAACAACATACTTTCTCGGTAATGAAAAACATATCATTTGCTTTTCATTAAAATCAGAACCCCTAGCCTTCTTGCAATCTTCAACAGAGTGACAATTCTGTTAAAAAACATGACTGCGGCTTTCACTCATAACCAGTATGATGGAATCTAAGCTAAGCCTAATCCAAGATCCTCTGTTTGCTACGAATATTTGAATAGATAAAAAAATGCATTTCTGATAAGATGAACTTGCTTTTGAGAAACCTTAACTGTTTTCGTTTCAACGTTTAATGCAAAAAAGTAGGAAAATTAACGACACAGCACATAGGATAAGAAGACAAGATGAGAAGACAAAACGTGATCCAAAAGAGAATCACTTAACATGCAATCCAGAGATAGATCAAGCAATTATTGCTTGATTGCGGACATTGCAACTGTGGGATCTGTAAGACTTTTATTTATGGAGTAGGGCATTCATAATTTTCATTTTCTTTTCTTCATCCTTATTTCTTGCAAATAGTCGGCCATAAATAGCATTGTTTGCTACTATAAATAGCCAACTTTAAATTAAAGTATTTATCATTATTATTATCATTATGCACTTGGTGATGCTGCGTAAACAAAAACGGTTTCATAATGCCACAGACCATGAATATTGTTGACAAAATGCCTCCGGAGTATCTTCTCTTCAAAATAATATCTATAGAATTTAATGACCAGAAATAACTAGCAGTCTCTCCATTCTAATGCTAGGTTTCTAAACGTGTGCCTCCAACTAGCAGTCGTGCAGTCTTGCACTTTTTCTAGCCCCAATTTCTACCACCTTCCCTTTCAGCAAAATAGCAGCAGTATATGCAAAAGTAGGAAGTAATGAAAGAACTTCCTGGAAGCCGCCACTGCTAATAATGTAAAACAGATAAGGATTCTGGGCACCAGTGGCGAGACAAAATACTTTCTAATTGGGAGGTTTAGTGAAAGAAAGTTACCGACAGGCAAACAAATGTCCTAGAAATACCAAAAAACTATGGTTGCAATGCTCCTACCGACAAGCCAAAAAACTAAAGACAGCTTTAAAAAAACTGGGGGTTTGAAAATCCCAAAATCTTCTACCTCTGCACACCCTTGTTGGGTTGGTGGAGACTATCACAGCATGTTCAAGCCCTTCGGTGAGTCACAAGAGGTATTAGAAGTAGGTATTTCTAAACAAGCAGATAACCATCTCTCTGCATATCCCCCATCGATAGTGACCAATTCTTGTAGTCATTGACAATGCTAGCAGCTGAGCAGTTGTCTAGGTCAAGCAGTATCTAAAATGATGAATGCCATCTGGAAAAACTCAATAACTGACCTCCAGTGCCTTTAAATGCAGTAAACATTCCCTTGAAGCTTAATGATGTAAGTGATTTCCAGCTTTGCCTTGCAATATTGTACCATTTCCTGCAAACTGAAAGCAAATTGCATGGTTCATTCTAAATTCTCTAGTCCGCATACTCCTCCTATATTCTACAATAAACAGCTTTCATCAAGATATTCTGTGTTCTAAGCTGGTCCAGAAATGGAAAGTCTCTACAATATTCAGGGGTAAAAAGAACCAAAAGAAGGGTAATTGATATCAACAAGTGCATACCTCTTTCTACTCTAATCCTGTCCTTCAAGTCCAAAATCAAAAAAATTTTCAGCAAGATATCTTCATTGAGCTTGTCAATAAGTGATTCCTCTAAGCTGGAAGAAACAAACAAAGATGTAATAGTATAAAACAATAGGAACAGAATACTTTACTTAAATCAAGAGGGGGCTTATACAGTGAAATAGTATAAATAGGTTTTCATGCAGGACTTGGACAAGAAAATTCAAGGAGTTTTCAAGGAGTAAAATAAAAATTAAATTTTCAAGGAGCTCTAAATACTGAAAATGACACACAGGAAGCACAATACACCAAAAACAAGACATTTATTGGCAAATCACAAGTTTACTTGCACAATCTTTTTTAAACTCTTTTTGGATATTTGCAATCTTTACTGCTGTAAGAAAAGTAAAACAGAAAAATTCACAAATTTCAAGGATTGTGATCAATTTTTAAGGAAAAATTATCATTTTCAAGGAGTTTCAAGTGCCCTTGAAAAGACATTTCAAATTCCAGCACTTTTCCAAGGAGTCCACAGACCTGCACAAACCCTGGTATAATAAGCATAGACATCAAATCTTGATTGGCTAGCAAAGGAATCACCATCCAAAGATTCCTCTTCAAAATTAGCCAATCAAGATTTGATGCCTATACTGGTATAATAACAGAGTAAACAGTAGGAAATGAATGTCTTTGGTAATCTACTGCAACATCAGCAATACTTCAACAAAGACAACTGATCTAAAATGATAATGATTTAAGCAAAACAATGTTTTTCCTGAATACTGAAAGTATCTTGGACAGAAAATAAATCCAACGCAGAGGTTATGGAAGAGGCTGGGTACCAAAGATCCTTGATTAAGACATTAAGAAAAGACAAATGAAGCTCTTGGGACACATATGCAGAAAGGATGGAATAGAAAAAACAAGTGCTGTGTGGCAAAATTGAAGGGAGGCGAGGCAAACGGCAACAGACAAACACTTTCATCAACAGCCTCAACAACTATGCAACAGATGGGACGATTAGCAAATGCCGAGCTGATTAGGAAGACTGAGGACAGAGAAGTCTGGCGTGCCATGGTCATTGATGTCTGCTCCAGACCTAACACTTGAGGAGGAGGAGGAATGTTTTCCTTTTGTTTACTTGAAAAGGTACCTCAAAGATAAACCAGTTGTGGCAACAAAATCTTAAAACACAGCATTTTGAATGTGCATAAAATAAGTTTCCTTGTCTGATCAACAATTTTCAGAAATTTCAAACTCAAAAGATTAACTTATTTCCTACCAATTTTCTTCCAAACTTTCTTGGCATAATGAATCATTGCATCCTTCTTTTTCAAGATAAGACTTTGCCAATGCCTGCAAACAGTCAACCAGTATTAAGGACAAGCTCTGAAATTTTTAATTATTCACTGAGTTGTGCTGCTAGTAAACCAACTGTCTTCATTGCAGCCATATATTCATAAGGAAGCAAATGCCAATGTGTGTATCTCACTTGCAATAAAAGATAATGAGTAGATTTCACTGAAACACTAATCAAGAGAGTTAACCCTGGGAGGTTTATCAAGGCAATTTCCAATGCACAACAAATGCATTTTTAACTGCTTTAGCAAGCAACACTATACCTTTAAAGCTACAGCTTTTGGGGGAATGACTTTCTCTTGTATTTTTCCTGTAACAGATAGATCAACCATTAATTTTTACTAGCATACCAGAAGAATACCACTCTTACTATATATTCACTCTTTGTTTGTAATATAATGTTAAAAATGATTTACATTAATTAGCCTTGAACTATTATTCAAGCTAACCTTTCATTACCCAAATTGTCAACATGCATCATTATGCTTCAAACTTGAATCATTGGAGGACACCAGGGGTGAGGGGGCACTCATTCTCTTCCCTAAAATAATAATTTTTTGATTTAGAGCAAATATATTGCTTTTTGACTCCAAAGACTTGAATTGATATCTTCCCAGTCATCATCACCTTAGAAACAAAAAGTAATGGTGACATTCTATAGATGTTGCAAACAATAATACAGGCTCAAACCTTTCTTCCTTTCAGCCCATGTGACCTTTAATAATCTAGCAAAAGCAATGCACAGGAATGATACTGGGTAAGTACATTTTAATGACCATACAAACCTATATCTAGCTAGGATAATCCATCAAATCAAATAAAATCCTTCCTCACTAGCAGTTTTTTTATAGCTACAATAGTGCAAATCTTTTATTCAGAAAGGCCAGACTTCAGCAGAAAAAGTTTTGGCTTTTATTACAAATGGTCTATGTACATGAAGAGAAATTTCATCCAGAAATAGCACAATAGCTAAACATGATATTGAAATACCATCTTGAATTGTCTTTGTGTTATGTAATACAATCCTTGTTACAAAATAAATCTTCCTTTATAACATCATTATTACCTTCCATCATATGTCAAAAGGTCATCTGGGGCATTAATAGCTTTTTCAGCTTCTTCTCTCTTTGAAAAAACCACAAAGCCAAACCTGAAAATCATAAGGTTGAAACCCAATGTCATACTCTAGGCAAAACACATACTTCACTGTATGCAATTGAACATTAATGTTCCATTATCTGCTGGAATATGGATATTTTAGTCCCAATGAGGCACATCACCTTGCTGCTGGTGAAATCAATAGCCATCTGTTGTACTTCATGCTAGTAAATAAACCTTGCTAGCAAACAGATATTAAAACTTAGAACTGTAGCTCTGCCTACATAAAAGCCAAAAATGAAGGCAATCAATCAAATTTTTTGCAGTTTAAAGCTGTATACTAACTCCTTATAATGGGTGGTGATGTCTCCATGTATCTAGCTTCATTTTTCAATGTACTACTAGCTTTCCAATCTGGTCTGTTACCCTTTCAAAATCCTTTTTAGAAGGTAGGCAGTACAAGGTGTATCTAGATGTAAAAATTTTATTCTGTTCAATGCCCCAACTCTACAACACAGTAATCTCTCCATAAATATGCAATTCACCTTGATTTTGCAGTAGCTTTGAACAACAAATCTGTCCATTACTCAAAAATAAAAATACATACCCTCTGGATTTCTTTGTCTTCCTATCCTTGCAAATATTCGCACGTACCACAACACCAAACGGCTGAAAACATTCTCTGAGTTCTCTGTCTTTAACTCTGTAGCTAATGTTGCCAACAAACAATTTAAATTTTGTCCCTACAGTTGCGTCAACTGTGGCGAATTTTGCAACTGATTCAACAAGAGACGATTTTGACTCTGCAGAGAAGCCAACTCTTGATGGAGATCTCGCGATGTTTTTCAAATTCTCTCTCTCTGGGCACGGGCTCCTGTAGAAGTATTTCTCATTCTCAGCCACTTTAGCCTTTTCTTTCCTTAACACCATTGAATCTGTGAGATCATGATTTTGAAACTGTTTTTGTCGCACTGGTGTTCCTGGGCACCAATCAAGTCCAATGGAGCCTAAGCTAGCTAGTTCTTCGAGGCCAGCTGATCGTTCCTCGATGTGCAGCTTCTGCAATTTCTTCACGACGTTAGAAGACATCAGTGCATGGCTCTACATCTCATTTACAACTCCATCTTTCTAAAGACGACTTTAGCTATCAATTAGTACCCAGTTTGGCGTACTTTATGACAGCTGTTTTCATCAAGTCCTTATTTTTTAAATTAGGACTATCACCAAAACGAGGCCAATCCTCCTCCGCAATTAAGATTAGTGAATACTCTTTCAATGGTTCTTACCAATGTGATCTCATTGCTGATGCATTTTTGCTTACTCAATACTCTCTTTTCATTATCAACATATGCGTCATGAAAAAGGCAAGGCTCAGATTAACTAGCATGTATGAATAATTCAAAACTCAAAGCTTCAGCAACACTTAACGTTTGATTATTCGAGTCTGTTTTAGATAAAATTTTATCCGGTAGATAACAAACTCATTGTTCTGTTCGTTTTTCGTCCTTTTTTAGGATAGACTTGCACAGTAACACAGATTTAACCTTTCCCTTTTGAGACTTTCCCCTTTGACTTTAGAATAATCGCTAAGGAATAATTTTACGTTTAAGATCAAATTAAGCTCAAGATCAAAAATTTTTTTTATTCAGAATAAAAAGCCTACAATGAGTTACATACAATATTACTTACAAGCCAAACATTAATAGACTACAAAGACGATACACCGAGGAGAAATATCTGACTACCTCCAGGCCATTGCATATAAAACATAAAACTAATCTTAAATTATAATACAATTACCAGCTACATACAAAACAATAACTAAAGAAAGAAACTTCTTTCGCAGATGATGTCGAGCTAGTGAACTCGAAAAGGTAAACGACTATCGCCATGCTCCCTCATGCAACGTTCACATCGGCTATCATGCTACGCCGGTACATGATGAAAATGGGAGATCTAGTAGTGGTACTCGACATCAGCTGCAGAACGTACGTACGACACACAAAAAGGGACAAGGAGGGACTAATGACTTTTGCAATGGAAATTGATACTAGAAAAATCAACCAAATCGACCAGTTTTATGAATGAAATTTATGGTCAGTTGGAGAATGCTTTTGTTAATACTATCCGAGAAGTCTTATTCACCATGTAGTAAGAGTTTTATAAGAACAATATTTGAGAAGTTGTTGATCTAGACAAATGGTTGTAACAACTGCGAAATCTCAACGAGAAGATCACGTCGTTTAACATTAAATGACGGACAGAGCAACAAAAAGTGTTCCGTATCCTCAATTCCATCATTAGTTGTACACAATGGGTTCAATGTATCCTTAAAATTGTGCTTAAATTTGTGGAAGTTCAATTTACTGAGACCGACTCTTAATTGCGAGAGATAGGATAAGCCAAGTGGGATAATTGATTAGTCTTTATAACTCCTTCTGGCATATTTTTCCACAAACACTGATGGGCAAGAGATTCCGAAAGTGGAGTGCTATGTGCAATATGCTTTCACTTTGTAATGCAGGCAATTTCTCCATGAGGCAGCGTTCTGAAAGTCTATACACTTTCTATACTGAGAACTTTTAGCGGTTCAGTAAAGATCCCAACGGAAGTAGATAACAGTTATGGCTAAGGGCTCGTGCGGCCCATTTTCAGCTGATTTTCCAGCTTCAAAGCTCTTCTGAAAGAAAGTAATTATCCAAATCACTGCTTTTCAGTTATCGCTATCCTTTATCTGCACAATTGTCATTAGGCTGTTTATTTGAATTACATCCGTCTATCAAATGATGATCTTGCAATCAAATACATCAGTGATACTAGGTTGGAGATTGGGAGAATATTTCTCATTGGAAAAGCTATGGAGCCACACAGAGACGGTGTATATGGATTCCAGACAAAGATTACTCTCTTTTATCAGTAGTAAATGCTCGTGTGAAATGATGGTATTCGAAATCGAATATTACATGCTAGTATTCTTTGCTACACCCAATGCTACACCTGTATTCGAAACACAAAATTCGTTTCATGTTTGTATCAACAGGGCCTAAAAGAACCAAATAGTTAACTGTATCAATTTTGCTACGGATTGCTAGGAGTAGTGTAGACGGAATGCCAATGATAAGGATCTTTCAGCAACCGTAGCAGTGTAGACGGGGCATTTTAAAAAATGGCAAATTTCTATCCACCCCCTCCTACAATACACATCACTAACTTTTTACGAAATTGATTGCTTGGAAAACTAAACTACATGGGAGTCTCATTTAACAAGAAACTTCAAAACCTAACAGGACAAGGGAAAAGAGAAATTTAGAGCGGCACATAAAATCCAGCGATGCTGTGAAGATATTAAATCCTTGTTGCAAATGGGAATGAACTTCATGTTTTACACGAAAATAGGTAAGTAATTGGTACTACCACCTGTAATTCCATTTCTAGTTTTGTTTCCCCTATCATTTTATACTTAGTCTACCGCAGTGGTTTTCAGATCTTTTGGTGGAGCGGAACCTCAAGGATATATTCTAGTGGCTCGAGGAGCCCTTGTTCACATATCTGCACTGGAGAGTTGAAACAAACTGTCGATCGTAGCATTTTTATAACTTCTGGCGGAACCCCTGGACTGTGTTGGCGGAACCCTAGGGTTCCGAGGAACCCCGGTTGAAAGCCATTGGTCTACCGTTTCCAATGTGGTCACTTTCCTTCACAACTGGGTCGTTGAATCGTAAGTTTTTTTAATGCATAGCTTTTTTGTTGGAACTGCACAAATTCTTTAAAACTGCACATTTGGTTTAGAAATGCACTGTAAAGAGCCCTTCTGTGATCAAATTTTTGAAACATTGCCATGACATTGTTGATGTCCATCCCTTGGATAGTGACAAGGCAATCCTCCAGCAAAAGAGCTTAGAATTGGTTGAGTCCATCAAGTATTGCTTTTCTTCTTCTTAGCCACTTTCGAATGGACCCAACGCAGAGACGAAGGATACGTGGAAGGCCGAGAGTAACCTAGCGAAAGACGCTTGAGGATGAACTTCAAAAACGAGACTTGTCTTGGAACGAGGCCATCACTATAGCATCTGATCGTGACCGCTGGCGCCGCCTTGCTGCCCTATACCTTGTTCAGGGTGGGAGGAACTAACTAACTAACTAACTAGCTAACTAACTAACTAACTAACTAACTAACTAACTAACAACCTAACTAACTAACTAACTAACCACTTTTTGATATACCGTAAAATCCCGCAAATAAGCCTGGGCTTGCAGAGGTTTGTAAGTATTTTTGGTGGGCTTATATTTGGGGGGTCTTTTTGGTTAACAGGCGACTTTTGAATGCCAAAAAATTCACTATTCGGTGTCCAATCAGGGAGACTAATAGCAACACTTAATGCAAAAAGCGTCAAAAATACTGAGGCTTTATATATACTCTGCCCCATGCTCATTCATTATCCTAACTATACACACGGAATCACGATTGTAAGCTCGGGGCTTATATTCGGAAGGATATTTGAGTTTGTTTGCAGGAGTCCTATATTCAAGTTAGCTTGTATTCGGGTGGGGTTTACACAAGGGTGATTTCTAGGGGGCTCAGGGGGCGGAGTCCCCTTTGTTATGATTTCTGCTCATTCTGGGGGGGGGGGG
>WIPJ01000223.1:369504-389407 GCA_018155075.1 Cassiopea andromeda
GAAAAACACATATTGGAAGCAAAAGTGGAAGGCAAACGAGGAAGAGGCAGACCAACGAGAAGATGGGAGCAGGACATCCAAGAATGGCTTGATATGACAATAACAGAGGCAGGCAGACTAGCAACAGACCGTTTGAAGTTTCGCAAGAAAATTCGGGAAGCTACGTCCTGGAAAGGATCAGCTGACTAGAAGAAGAAGAAGAAGTACCTTTAGCGTGCGGTTTACCAGAAGTGCACCCTGTGTTTAAATCCGATCATGTACGTTCATGCACCTGACAATCGAATCGTTGGTTGGTCGTTAGTTAATTGTTTATGTTTTTCTCATTGTTTATATTATATCTTGATTTTGTACAGTCCTTTTCTACGTACTATACTTGAGCAGAACAGAAAGAAGGGATTCTAGATTCTTTGAGACGTTGGGGCGGATAGTGTTTCAAACATATAGTTTATATGTAGCACATATCTGCATGCTTTACAAAACCGTAAATAAATCACTTCGTGAATAGAATATACATTGACCACTCTTGTCAAGGGCTATCACAAAAGAAAATTTTATTATGGTAGGCCATATATTTCTCTCCCGCCGCTTACCCTCCAATTGAGGATCAGCCAACCAGAGGCAAGATTACATAATGGTCATGTGACATGTGAAAGTTGCTTATTGAGGATGAAAGAAAGGAACAGGGGAGAGGAAACGTGGATGGAATTGAAATTCTCCCTGGGCCAATTCCAAATCAGTTTAACTTTGCATTGTAGCCCTGTATAAATAAGTAAATGAAAAATGAAAAATAGAGTAGACTTTTGCTCCCAAGCAACGTATACTGTCTCATGAATAACTCTTTGCTGCATTCGGATATGCTTGACAACAATTTTCCAGCTGGTTTTGAAGTCTTTATTGTCATAGTATGATGTTCCACAAGGCTTGTTTACTTCAACATTCAAGCTGAAGTTACAAATGACTTTTTAGCTGGCACAGGGTCTGGATCAGGAGAAGGATCTGGCATCAGCTCAGGAACGGGTTCGGGGTCTACTGGCTCGGGTGATATTGATGTTGTTGTTGAGAACAGCACGAGTATTTCAACTTTAAAGCCTACAAAAAGCACGAAGAAACGCCCAAAGCTTACCGGATCAGGAGAAGGTACTCATTTGAATTCTTTTGCTATACTTCGCTTTACAGTATTGGTGTGTGAACGTACAGTTTTAATTGGGTTTTATATTGTAAGTTGTGCTAGAGGTGCCATTCAATGATTACGTAACACCAAAATTCGCCAATTTTGTCCTCCTCCCTTGCTACATAACATTTCCAGTCTTAAGGCCCACCTATCAATGCCTCCGTTATCTGCTTATGTTTATAGTCCCATTACTTTCATGTAACAAATAATCACTCAATCTAGTGTTCTAATGTGAGACAATGATATCACAGGGGAGAAGTTAAAGAACCGTCCCGAAATGATGCAAGTGTACACAATTGGTATTTAGAAAATGTCTAAGAAGGTCAAAACAATATTTCAGAAAAATGGAGGAAACATACACAGGGATGGGGCTAGCGGGGGCTTGGGCGGCTATAGCCTCCAAAAGTTTTACCGAGCCCCCATCAGCACCTAGCTCTGGCGCTATCACTGCACATACATACACAAACAGCTTTGGATTTAAGCTCAACCTTGATGTAATTGCAAGATAAGATACATTTTATAATCTCTGTTATATAGCAAGAGAGCTATGACCCCCCACCCCGAAGCAGTTCGTAATAAAAATGACCATACCCCCACTCGCCAGACATTACGTTATTTCTGAGCGGCCCCTAGATAACTTTTTCTTGTGTAGATTTTTGCATGTATTTTGTTATGTTCTCATAAGCAAGGTACTTTCATCATGCACTGTTGTCTTTGGTGATGACTCTCATTACTATTTTAAAAAACATTTGCTTTGATTATTTTCCAGTCTCCAAATATTTACCGTCTTTTTCTTTATGGAAATTATTGATTGAATATTTAAAAGCATTCCCGTTAGAAATGAAGGAGGGGTCAGATGGGTAAGAGAATGTAAGCAATTGGGGGATCGTAGCAAGCGTGCACATGCGTACGATGGGGGGGGGTCAGATTTTTGCCACTTTGGTGCGTGCGTACTAATTGAATGACCTCAAGGTGAATAATATTGCAAGTACTGAGTATTTGTTATTGTGTAAAATTACAGTGTAAACGTTTAGTAGAACGAATTATATAAGCACTTGATGAACTCTATCACAGTGGAGAATTAAAGTGGCATACTTCACTTAACTAATGGTAGTCAAGCAACTTTGTAACAGCAAAAATATTGCAAGCCGTGACTCATTCATCAGGTCTTTACTTTTAGGAAGCGGAGAGGATGGGTCAGGGTCGAAAAATGATGACAACGAACCAGGAGATGCCACGGATGGTGGTAGCGGAACAACGACAAAGAGTGCCAAAGAGAACGTAGCAAAGGAAGGAGGCAGTGGAGGGTCTGGTGACGCTGAAATTGATATAGTTGTTGAGAAAGCACCCAATAGAACGACAGAAAAGAGTAATGTATCTGGGAAGGCAAAGGTGCAATCTGCTGTGGGTAAGGAAATTGAAGCATTGAAGTTTCAAGCAGTATTTTTTTCATATCTGAATTTTCAAAGACTATATATAATTTTTTTATTTTGGTGGAGCGCTATCATAACTTGCAATCCTGCAGAGTACCATTAGGAAGCGTAGCAAAATTTTGGAGTCTTGTAGTTAGCTTATAAGAGATTTATGGTATGTAGAAAATCAGGGATGTTGAACTGGGCGGCAGAGGGGAACAAGCACTCCTTTGCCCCCAATTGAGGGAGCAAGAGGAGAAAAAGTGCTCTTTGAAATAGCTTGCTTTCCAAACGTTGGTATAATACAACAGAGATCAAATAAACTATGAATAAGGAATCTTTGATTGGAAAAAACAACTATTGATATGATTGTGAGAAATTTAGCTCCTGATATTCCTAAAGACGTTTGTCAGGAACCCTCGGCTAGATTTGCTCGCCTATGGCAGTGATGGAGCCAGGGGAGGACTAAGGAGCTGTAGCCCCCCTCGGAACATGCTAGCCCCCCTTTGGAAGGTTCTCAGAGATTTTTGGCATTTATAGTATCCTGAAAGCCGTATTTTAGCCCCCTCGTCGGAAAATTCCTGGCACCACCCCCCGACAGTCAGTGCCCTTTTTCTTTTGCTGCCCCTTTGCCCCATTATCGTTTCGACATCCCTGAAGAACTCGTTTTGTTGTTGTATCTTGAGAAGGCATCGCATTACAAGACAATATATGACGATGTAAACCTGTCGAAATAAAGTAGTAGTATGTTTGCAAGCACATACTCTTTTTATTATAAGAGACAGTAAAATTGAAGTTCAGGCTGGCTGTTGTTACTTTGTCCAAAATTTTGAAGCTGAATTAGATAACATACAAGTTAGATAACATATTTCACTTTTAAGCCAGACACAATCCGACTTACATCTAACTCGGACTTCGCATAAGTCGGACTATTTTACCTGGTTCCAAGCGTTCCGACTTACGCGAGTTTTGCTGTTCTAAAAGTTTCTTAAATCTTGGGCTGTCTAGTACTAGTTTGCATATATACCGATTTCATGTAAAAAAGTTGTGATTATTTGTGTTGTTGTTGTTGTGTTGTTGTTGTTGTAGTTGTTGTGCATTTCGATGATGATTACGGGGAATCTACATCTGATATCTGTTTTTAGGAAGTGGAGAAGATGGATCAGGATCGAAAAGTGATGACAGCGAATCGGGAGACGCCACACCTGTTGATGGTACTGGAAAAGTGACAGGTAGTGGAACGAAAAATTCCATTGAAGGAAGTGGGGGATCTGGAGATAGTGACATTGATGTAGTTGTTGAAAAAGCCCCCCAGAACACAGTTGAAAATAACAATTCCAAGAGGAAACCTGGATGGGGTAAAAAGTTTGAAGTAGTTAAAAATTGAATTGAATTTAAGTAGAGTTGGACATTCAATCGTGAATAGTAAAGACTTGAAATAGCTTTCTTTAACATCATTAGAACCATTAAATCCAACCAGTCTCGTTTTGTGTCATAACGGAAACGAGGTTGGCATTATTCACTGTTTCGAGGGGTGATCAATGTGGAATGTTTAGCTTCAATTTCCTTGTTGCTGTCAGTCCTCCAATCATAGTTATCATAGTATGGATGAGTCTTTGTCATAATAAGGATAAGGCTTGAATCTCGTTTGGGTTGCATTCTGAATTTCCCTTTGCGTTTACAGTGGCGTCGAAACGATTTTCAAAGCGGAGGGGCCTGGCCTCTATGATCGGAGATAAACTCAGTTAAAAATAGCAAAACATGCTGCTTTATGAAAAAAAGTGGGGAGGCCAGTGCCTCTAGTCCCCTGGTTTCGACGCCCCTAGTTTCGATCCCCCTGGTTTAGCATCATAGCTTCATTGGAAGCATGAACATTTCATTGTTATTTATTCCAAGAACTTGTAATCTACGCAGCATCCTGCTTGTCTTTTCCTTCCCAGAATCTTCCCTATCAAATCTTAGATTACCAGGCATTATGTTATTTGTCATCTCTATTTGATCTTTGCACTTTCTTCTTTTGTTGGAAGCAGAGCCTACTTTAAGGAAGTTTTACAAAACCACATTATGCCATAATAAAGGGTGACCACACTCTACTTGAACTTTCTTGGGGACTACGCCCTTCAAAAAAAGCAACCACGCCCTTCAAGCAATCGAAAATTTCATATGGAGCCTTTTGCTGTTTGATGCCACATTGACACACATGTTGTACTGTTCATGAAATTTGCTTAGCGCATATACAAACCAAAGCACAGACAGACTTCTACGAAGTAGAAAGTTGGCAATATTTTTAAATTTCCAATACCACACTCAAGAATTCCAACACTACAAAGTGTGTTCAAGACCACTCTAGAATAGCCCCTGGTTGGGAGGTTTTGCCATGTAATGCAAAACTGCAAAACAATTGCAATTGCTTAAGCACCTTTCCCCAATATAGCAATCTAGAAGATTTTGGAAAGTAACACGGTTAATGTCAGTTCCGTGATATATTTAGTACCAAATTGATTATAATCTCTTTTTTTGCAAGCATAGAGTTCGTAAGACTATTGGAGCTCAAAAGCGATGAAATTAAGAATAATTTAGGAATTATGCCAGGCGTAAGCTTCATTTAGGCCTAAATTAAAACATAATCCTTTTAGGCCTAAAAGTTGTTTATTTTCCAGTTATATTGCTGCTTTCAGATTACTTTTTTCTGTTCCGTTCTTGCCTTGTTTTATTATCAACGAAGATTTAAATATATTCTATTGATTTTCAGGCAAATTTACGCTTTTGTTACTTTAAGAATAATTTAAGAATAACTCTAAGCTCAAAGTCAGAAAAATTTAAGAATATTGAGGCTCAGTGAAAGCTTGGGCATTCTTATGAAGATAAGGAAACTACCAATATGATCATACCGTAATGTCCCGAATGTAAGCCTTTCCGAATAAAAGCCCCCCGAGTATAAGCCTTTCCGAATATAAGCCCCTCGAATGTAAGCCTTTCCGAATATAAGCTCCCCCAATATAAGCCTTTCCGAATATAAGCCCCCTGAATATAATCCCAGGCCTTACATTTGGGATTCGGTGTTTATAGTTAGAATAATGAATGGCCATGGAAAGAGCATATATAGAGCCTCTATCTTTGCTTTTTTCCTTTTCTGAACTTTTTCATATTAAACGTTGTTATTTGTCTCTCTGATTGGACACTGAATGGTGAATTCTTTGGCATACACAAGAGACCTGTAAACCCAAAAGATTCTCTAAATATAAGCCCCCCTGAATATAAGCCGACCAAAAAATGCTTACGAATATCTGTAAGCCCAGGGCTTTTATTGAAGATTTTACGTTATTTCCCAATATCTCTTAAGTCATTTTGTTAGTTCTCCTTTTCTGTAGTTTTTCCTAGCATTGTTTATATTCTTGTGATCACCAATATAGTATCGTACGTTAAATGTCTAGGTAGACAGAAAACAGGCCAAATAGTTCAACTTCTTTGTGACATATCTTTGATGTATCATAATTCCAACTTTAATAGCCTGTCTGTGAATTCATTTGGAATTTTCAACAAGCAGTGGCGGTTTTTAGGGGTACAGGGCCGGAATCCTCTGCGGAGCCCTTGTTTGAAACTTTTTTGATAACCACGATTATTCTTTAAGATCTTTTTCATTAAAATTACTTTGTTACAAGGTTGTGCCTTGAATTTTCCTATTTAAACCACTCATAAATAGAATGCACAGGGTGTGTTCAAATATTTTTCTGTGACTTCTTTACAATTTCTTCTTGGGTGCAGGGGCCTTTAGGGTTAGCAAAATTGCGGGCTCTGAGCCCATAGCCCCCCTTAAGACCGCCACTGTCTGCAAGTGTTGACAGCCTTGACATTTGGAATATATTAAATGTAAAAAGTAGCACATATCATTTATTGTAAGAAGCCAACTGCCCTATTGTTCCAATCAGTCTATACCGTTTTGTATAAGAACGTTGGATTAGAGCTTTTTGAGCTTTCCATGATTTCAGTATAGAAGGCTGTATTAGCATATGAAGTAATGATAACTCTTTATCAATACCAGAAAACGAACTGTTGAAGACAAGCAGATATAGCGTAAATAGCATTTTATACACAGAAAATTGGAGTGCTCATTAACCAATCGACTTTCTTCGGTTTCAAGAATCCAATGTTGAACTTTCTTAACTTTTTGAGAAATCGAGTGCTACTACCTCGCAAACCACTTGCTTATACAAACGTGTACTTTTTATTCTGCAGGTGGAGCAGAATCTAGACTAATCTATTTCATACTAAGTTCTGTGTTTAATTCGTATAAAGCTGAATATTTTTCGCGTAATCAAGCCCAGAAACTACAGACACAGTACTAGATGGATTTGTATATCAATGTGTTATATCAATATATTATATATATATATATATATATATATATATATATATATTTCAAACTTTCATATGAATATATTTATTACATACAATAATACACGTCTCATATAATGGTAGTGTACCATTGGCTAGTTTGTACTATACATGACAAATAACTAAAATAGAAATGATAATAGATATACAACATAACTCAAAGGTAAAAATAATAAGAAAAGGTATTAAATGTTCAGAAGTTCTGGGTTGTTCCATGGTTTGTTTCTTTGGCAAAAGATGAAGTATGAGATCCTAATAGCAATGTTGATTGTCTTCATGATAATTCTTTTCTGTACAAGTTTGTCAAAGCTCAGATCCTGAAGCAACCATAGAAAGGAATCACACGAAGAGCCCATAACACCAAGAGCACTCATGGAAAGATCAATAAAAATAATTTTGTTATAGGTAGAGGGCAGGCCCTTGATAAGTCTGTTGTACTTATTGCCTTTCCTTATACTATTAACCTGCATATTAGTCTCAAAGTCTAGTATATATATATATATATATATATATATATATATATATATATATATATATATATATATATATATGTATTAGGCTATATATTAGTTATTGTAATAAACATAATGAGCTTCAAATCTTTGCATTATTACACCTGCTACTTTTGTTAGTTTAATATTTTGGCGACAATATAGGTGACCAACTTGGAAATTCAATATTTAGCTCAAAAAGATTTGTCAACTTGCAGATGCAAATGCGTGCGATCGAATACAATTGTTGACTTTGCCAGGAACATAACTTCAAGAAATTTCTTTGAAAGTGTCAGAGGTTGCCCTGCTAGAATTTTTTTCTGTGACTTTTTTTAGTAACAGTAGTTGACCAATAGTCATGGGTCCAGTAAGTTCCCCTGCAGACATACATTGTGCTACCATTTTTGCCCTGTGAAAGGCAAATTTTCAAGTTTGGGGTGACTCACCCCCTTACCCCCTTAAGTTTAGTCCCTAGACTTTGGCATCAGGGGTAGCGCCAAGAATTTTTTCAACAAGTGGGCTTTGCAAGGTATTATAGCTGCCAAAAATCTCCGAGAAAGAATTCTTCAACTTCTGACAGGTCTAGCATGTTCCAACCGGGGGGTCTATAGCTCCCTTGCTCTCCCTTAGCACCACCACTATGTGCCAACCATTAAATTTGATAATAAGGCGTAGCTGGGATATGATGCTGCTGTATGCTATATAAGCTGACTAGTTGTAGAGTTCTGAATAGCAGCTGCCAATTTCAAAAAATACTATTTTCATGTTAATGATGTTGCTCGACTACCTTTGCTAATAAAACATCTGTCATTTCGTTTACTTATACTTGGACAATTTAGAATAGCAACGTTTATGTAATGAAATTGAATAGTGAGTGCGCTGAAAAAGCTTGAAGACTTGGTATTTACATGTGTCACTGTGATGGAAAATTTCCCAATTAAGGCAATGCTTGCATCTTTTTAAGACGTTTGACTACTGGGTCAAGCCCAAATGAGGGTTATGCTTCATTCGGAGCTAAGTTCAGTCTGTAAGGCACGGCGCCACCAATTAAAAAATGGGGGCTTGAAAAATGGTGGAGGGACTAAAAAGTCAATAAAATTGTTACCTCTAAAACATTTGTCTTTTCAAAATCGCTGGATAGTAAAAAGTGGGGGGTGTTTTAGCCATCCAGCCCCCCAGTGGCGCCGTGCTAGTTTAGGGAGAAAGTCCACTGGACCAATGGAAAATATAAATTAGAGCCCTGGTCACATATTTAAGATGTTCTATCAATGCAAGCTTACTTCAATGTTCATTGCGAGACATTCTGTCACATTGAACGTCTGCAAGGTCCAAGTTCAAAAGCAGGTTCTTCCACAAAAGTATTAGCACCGAATACTGTACATCCTTATCTGTCGACATAGAAGGACACTGGCCCCCCCAAATACTGTACATCCTTATCCATCGACACAGAGGGACACTGGCCCCTCCCCCAAATACTGCACATCCTTATCCGTCGACACAGAGGGACACTGGCCCCCCAAATACTGTACATCTTTATCCGTCGACACAGAGGGACACTGGCCCCCCACCTTTTTCATAAAATAGCATGTTTCAATATTTTTACCTGAGCTTATCCCCAACTATAGTGAACAGGCCCCTCCCCTTTGAATGTCGTTTCGACGCCCCTGACAATTAGCTTTCCCAACATGTTTTGTACTGCATGGGTTTAATGAACTAAATCAGGCGTTGCCTTTAAGCAATTTATTTCCAATCAAGTGACTAACAAGATGTTACTCGTACAATAATTTTTTTATGTTTATTTGGAATAATTTTCCTCCTGCTAATTGGTTGTAAGTTATTATTTAAATTCATGACAATTTTCACAGGAAGAAGGCGTGGCTCTGACAACCGAAAGGCTTTCATTACTTTCAATCTTTTCTCCTAATTGCCAAGCATTATTTTCTTGTTTTGTTGATTTTTTCTGCTGCCATTAGTCATCCCATGAAGTAAGTAGGAGATACAAGGACAATTAACAACTTTATAATCAGAAGAAGACCGACTGTGTCTTTTCATGCATTTTCCCCACTGCCGTGCAAAATACTGACAGACTCTCACAGAAAGCAGCTGACAAAATTCAGTAATAATTTACCATGTTACAAGCTTTTTTGTAAACATTTATAGCCTGTAAGAAGATTCAGGTTCAAGTTCACTGAAAGTTGACAATAATTTAAAATAATTCATGTTTTTATTTATTTGCGTGCCTCTTAGATTGGATTTTATAATGTATATGCCCACTTTATCGTTCGGCTTTGTTAAGCAGAGCATTGAATTCTTCCAGATGAATTTTTTAAAATTTTTGTTGCCAAAGAATATAAGAGTATTATGAGGCTCTAAATATAAGAAACTTAAGAGCATTAAGGTTCAGTAAAACTTAGGTGTTCTTATAAAAAAGAGTGAAGCATTGATTGCTTCTGATGTACTTCTAATGTGGAAATATCGCATTAAATAAAAAGAAAACGACCCTCAGTTATGTTTTTCGTCGTGGCTCTTCTATTGAAGTTTATAGTCCAGCTGCGTTTTCCAAGAAGCGTTTTAATGTACAGAGCTGCAGAAATCAATAATCACAAACAAGCCGTAGACTGGGCTTGAGCTTTGGAGGTGAAGCTTCATAAGCGTAGGAGGTTGGGGCAGAGGGGCTGCAGCCCCCCAAGTTGGGCAGAAGTCCATTTCACTCAGGCAAATTTTCTGAAAGAACAATAGGAAATTCGAGCAGAAAGTTTACAGCCCCCTAAATTTGACGTCCTCCTACACCCATGTGTAGTTTCGTTTCAAATGTATCAACTTTTTGAAATGGTTTGTAGTTTCGAAAGAAACACAATAATTCCCATGTAATACTCATATCTTGTTTATTAGTGTCACATTCCTTACTCAGTCATTTGATTTCTTTTCGAGATGAAACCACAATGAACTTCAAACAAAAGTGCACTGAGTTTTCATTGACTATTAAATTCCAATAGAAGGAAAATTCTCCCACCACAATCCATTCAAACGTTATTCAAAGCAATCATATGAAAACCCAAATACAGATGAAGTTCCTTTTAATTTACTAGAAAAGCAAGAGTACTCAAGCTAGAAGATTAGAGTCACATGCAACTGTATAAATGTCCTATTTTGTACATTTCGAACGATTGGCACACTACTGAGAGTCGATCTGGGTGTAGCTGTGCCATTCATGATCGACCCAACAGCTTAGCACAGTAGGAATCCCAAAAGCTAATAACTACTTATTGAATATTCTACCTAGAAGCTCTTAGAACTTCTTTTTTTGAGGTTTTTAAACAGATAACATGTATTTATTCTTCGTGTCACTTCAGCCAGGCTTTCACATCATTTCTTAAGCTTTCTGGATGGGCATAAGGCACTGTTTATTCCTTTGTCGATTGTAGGAAACTCGATAGGCAGTGAGAATCAGAATCTCGAACAACAATTGGACCATTCTTCAGTCAACAAAACGCGTTTTGATAACTGCACACACTGGATCCCTAGAACGAGATTAAAAAGATGAAACATAGCGGTACAGGATGCGCAAGTTATAAGCATAAACAACTCGGTATCAAAATGTTCACGTAGATCATGAAATCCTGGACATCAATTGCCACTCCATCTATTGAATGAAGAAGGACATGAAGTGTAGAGTAGCCATAACTATTAGCGAAAGAGGCCCATAATCTGAGAGAACTAAATCATGGATTCACTACCGGTGATCAAAAATGAAGACATATTGAGAATGCTTAACGTGGTAAGGCAGGTTATTGATGGAAATACTTGCAGAATAGAAAGTTCACATCCTGTAGTAGAACTGGAGAAGGGAATAGGCTTACTTGCATCAAACTATGGTGTATTACAGAGAGAGAAAGATAGAGTAGAAATGCGGAACATTGATCTTCTGAGCCGAGAGATTGAGCTGAATAGCAAGTGTGTACAATACCAAATGGAAGTGGCAAGAATGGAGAATACTGTGAAGGAGCAAGAAAGGCTAATTCACTTCAAGGATGATGAAATAAAGAATATTCGTGTAATCTTGGAACAGAGAATAGAGGAAGAGAACCGTAAAAGTATGGAGAGAGATGTAGCAGAATATGAGCTATCCGCCAAAATAATCGACAATGAAGAGATAATAAGCAAAATGGAAGCCCTTTTAGTTGAGAAAGAGGCTGTAGTAGAGAAGTTGGAAGGCAATATTCACCAACTGACTGAGGAGATCTTTCAGGTAAACGAAATCATTGACAAGCAACATAGGGAACTAGAAGAAAAGGAAAACGAGGCTAGAAAAGCGTCTAAACACTCTTTTGAATTAGGAAATGAAAATAAACTACTACGGTCAAAAATCAAAAAGATAAACAAAAAATCTGAGATATTGAAGAAAAGTTTGGAGGATTTAGAGCATGATTTAGTTAAAAAGCAAAATGATGGTAGTGAAGAAATGTTGAAATCTTCACTAAGCGAAACAAGCGTCGGGAAGTTGCAAAGAAAACTTTTAACTTTCGAGTCAAAATTTGATAGTATTGCTGATTCATTGCTTGTGTTTGGAAGTGAGAACGATCGTTTGACAGTCAGAATTTGCGATATCCTAGATGAGGTTCTTGATCAAGATAATTCTCCCAATGGCAGCAATGTATATGGATCCAAAACCCTTGCACACGAGGCTGAATACTTAATTGGAAATGACAAGGAAGCCACTGTTTTCAAGGCAGAATGTAAGGATGCACGAAAAACCTCATACAGCGAAAAGATAAAAGGCCTTGGATTGTTGTTGTCTGAGGAAACAAATGATAAACAACATTCTAATGTTGAAGGCAATGGGAAAATTAATAGGAATGCAACGGCCAATTCAAAGACCTTATTAAGATACAACAATCACTTAGAAAATGACAAGGACTTTGGTTGCCGATCGTGTAACCACAAAAGCGAGTATGAAATTCTTAATGCAGGGAATGGGATTACATTCGTCGAAGGTGCTACCAAGTGTGACAGCGGTGCTTTGGAGAGTTTATCCGATCGAATTCTCGGACAGCAGAAAGCTAAAGGTATGGATGCAATCGATATTCAAGCAAGTGAGAATTCTTTAGGAATAGTTGAGTTAATGAACCAGAAAACTATTAGCGATTTATCTCCTGCTGAGAATAGTTTGGAAAATAATGTAGACATTGACTGCAGCAATAAAGAGACAACGCAGCAAGAAGAAAAGAATGAAAATGGGCGTAGCAAATTGCCAGCTGAAAGCAAATGCGACGGATTGGAAAATGAGCTGGAATGTTTAGTTTCAAGCGAAACAAAATCAAGTTCTAGGCCATTTTTTAATTCAGCTCCCGACGAAAATAGAGTCAAAAACTTCGAAGCAATGGACATAAATAGCAACGAGGATCCAAATTCGAAAATCAGTGACTCAAGTCAAGTAAATACTGCCCATTTTTGGGATAGGACAGATCAAAATAATGACGACATAGTTTTAAATAGTGAGGCAACAAAAAATGCGACACAGTTTAAATCAACGTATGTGTTGACCATTCTGGAAGAGACTAACGAAGATAGCACACTCAACAAAGAGCAGCAAGATCAACAACCTTTAGTGCAGTTGGCGCCAGATTTGGCATCAAATGAAAAAGAGATAGTCTTCCATGAGATTGAAAATGACAGCAATAACAAGGAAATAGAAATTCTACCTACAGCTTTGGTACGCAGCAATGATTTTGTAGCTGCAAGGTGTGAAGAGGGTGGTGGCATAGAAAATGGTAGAATACATGTAGAGGTTGATCTTAAAGAGGCAGATGAAGAACACCAGGAACTGGAAGTCAGGTTCACAAATGCATTCTTGATGACAAAAGAGAAGATAATCAGTGATGAGTTGATTGATAAAGTGGCAGACACTGAGCCGTGCGAAGGAGCAGTGCTGGTTTCTGTAAATGTTCAAGATGAGGAACAGATATTGAGA
The DNA here is from genome assembly GCA_018155075.1 of Cassiopea andromeda. Lineage (NCBI taxonomy): Eukaryota > Metazoa > Cnidaria > Scyphozoa > Rhizostomeae > Cassiopeidae > Cassiopea > Cassiopea andromeda. Next base: position 382,945 of record WIPJ01000223.1, read on the forward strand.
CAAAGCGACAACAAGCCAGAGGTTGATTCATCAGCAATTAGTGATGGTGACAACGAAGCACAGAAAACCGAAGAAGCTTTTATGGAAGTAAAAGTAACAGTAGAGAATACAGAGTTAGATTTCAAAGCTTTAACACTTGAAAAGCCGGAACTTGTAGAAGAGTTGGAGGTAACAATTGATGTTGCTAAGAAAGGAACACCCATAGAAGGAGAAACACCTGGCACACTTGTACCAACGCCAGTTTCAAGTCCCATATTAATGGAACCTCAAGCTGTGCCAGATGGGCCAGTGACACCTATTGACTATCCAGCACCAGAAAGTACTGACATAATTTCTCCGGTTGTTCAATCGGTATCAGAGAAAACAGCATCAGGGGAAGAAGAGGACACTTCGACACAGGATGCTCTGTCAGAAGAGCCACCATTTATGCAAGAAGCAGGTACTCCAGCTGGTTCTCTCCCGGTAGTAGAAACACCTATAATTTCAGAAGCTTTTTCTCCAGACCTTGAGAGTGCGTTAGAGAAAATAGCATTTTTCGAGGAAGCAGGTCCTCCAACATCTGATGCACCAGAGATAGAAACACATACTGCTCCACCTGTTAAATTACCATCAGCTACAGCTAATGATGCTTTGTCGGCACGTACATCTATAGTGCCACATGTATTGGACAAGAATGTAGATTCTCACTCTTCAATAACAGAAGAAACTGACAGGGATGTTTCATTGGGACATTTAGATGATGCACTGACCTTAGATATGGTAAATGCAGCAGTAGAAGCAGCTCCTTCACCAGCTCCTGAATCGAAAGAAATGATAGAAGTACTAAAAGTGACTACCACAAGTAATGAAATTGACCCGACTGTGTCGTCAGACAATCCTAATTCGACTGGTAGCGAGGATGAGAGTGTATCTACAACGGCATCCCCTGCCTTGATTGGCAAAGCCTGTGAAACGGAAAGCTTGAACTCTTCAATAGAAGATTATGCACCTCTCCTAACTGAAAAGGAAAATAAAGAGTTAGTTAAGGAGTTTGGTGATGACTTAGATGTTACTCTCTTCCAACAAGAAGATTCGAACACCGAGCCTGCTACAATGAGTATGAGAATTGATAGTCCGAACAGGTCATCGGTTGAAATACCATCGAATTTAGTTTCAAGCCTTATCAAGGAAAACACGCAGCTCAGAAAAAAGATGGAAGAACTTACGGACGAGAAATCAGCACTATTGTATGAAATTGATAATTTAAAGTCAAATGACGATGCTGAGATGAAACTCAAGCATGAAGTTGATACTGTAATCGCCGAAAAAGCTCTGCTTCTGGATCAGATCGATGCATTGAAAGGTATAATGCTGGATTTTGATGAAAAGTATAAAGAAGAAACTAATATTCTTGAACAATCTAAAGAGCAACTGAAAGTGGAAATAGAAGAGATGAAAAGGGTACTTGCTGAAAAGGACGACTTTCTACAGGCAGCAAAAGTCAGAGAGAATTACCTCTTGTCCGTAATTGAAAAGAAGAGGCGTGAAGTTGCAGACTTGGAAGCCAGCCTTTCTATGCTAAAATCTAGCGAGAGCATTAAAGAGGGTCTAAAGTTTGAAGCCAAGGCCAAGGAGCTAGAAGAAAGAAGAAAAGAAGTGGAAGACCTTAAAGTCAAACTTGCTTTAAGGCAGACTGCACCAGGTCCAGATGCAGCTGATCAAATAATTCTTGAGCCTTCGTCACCTAATTCGCAAGAAGAAATTGAACCTCCCTATGGAGGACATTATCCAGTAACAAGCAATGGAAGTAACAAGACACAAAAGAAGAAAAAGTACAAAATTTTCTGTTCTTAAGGTGAGTGTGCTCATTAACGCTTTTTAAATACTGCTTGCTTACTTAAAACATGCTTTTTAAGAAAGGTTTTTTAGTTTTTAACAGCAATGTCTGTAATTCTAGATGTGATTAGAAATATATATGCAAGGTGGGCAGGAGAGAAGAGTCTATATTGCTTTGTATCTGATGAAAGATTTAAAATCTAGAAGCTATGAAGTTCCCTTTGCAGGGAGTTATCAGCATCAAAATTACCACACTTGTGGCTGCAGTGGCGTAGCGTGACCTCTTCAACTGGGTATTCTTTCATAAGTTTCTAAGTTTTTGAGTGTGGCTGGGTGTGGCTGGGTGTGGCTCTTTGAGCCTGAGCATAAACATAGCAAAGTAGGCTGCTTAGTAAACATCCAGTGTGGAAGGGTTTTTTATCGGATAACAGGAAGTACTCATCACAGCGGAATTAGTAGAAATTGACCTTGTCAAAAATGTGAACTGAACATTGAACTATGCAGTTGTTTCGAACTTTAAAAGACCAATGAATTTAATAGCTCGAAGGAGCTGTTTGAAATCTATTAGCATTCACCACTTAAGCAAAAATACACATTATAGTGCCCTTCCTAACCAGGACGAGAGATTCATACGGTGAATAAAGTGGCCTAAGGTACCTTAGGCTACTCATTCATCATCATCAACAATTTATTTATAGTAGTCAAAAGAAATTAAGATAGCAAAATTACTGCTAATTAAGGCCTACTGGCTTACAAAATTAAAGCATATTACTAGTGTAAAATATAAATTAGTACATATCATGTTAGGTACCCAGCCTGTGGTATATATATTTTGCAAAGTCTACAGTTGAAGTTCTCGCCCTTCCAACATTTAATATGGCTTTCGAATGACGTACCTTTCAATGATCTTCACAATTGCTATTACCAGAAAAATGGCACACGAGTGGAATTATTGATTACCTACTGAAAAATGCATAACTACTGAACTCTCTTTTAATTCTTCCCTGAATACTTTCATATCCTTGTCGACAGCAGACATGATTGCTTTTATCAACTTGGAAGTGAGACTACGACTGTTGACTGTTGCTCAATGACTAACCGAGGCTTGACGCAAGACAAAATTCTGCGTCCAATCCCATAGTTTTCGCAGATTAATGAGGAATTTATTGATCAAAGTGGAGCATTTTGATTGGTTGACCACCGTCCAGGGTATTCACTGCGTATTCATGACAGAGTTAAGTTTAACATGAAGTTCTTCTTTCTCTCTTAAGGCCTCTCAGCTTCAGCGTTCACTATTGAAGTTTAGAAGAGCCAAAAGGTTGAAAGGCAACTACATTTGCCATTTCAATGACCATTAACATTGCAGTTCTTAATTTTTTCTGAAAATTGTAGGGTATTCAGTGAATACCTTGAATACCCTGACGCTACGCCACTGAGTGGCTGTTCAATGATTACGTCACGCTGAAATTGTCATTTTTGAGCCACCCTTTCCCCATCATCACGCTCTAGATCACGAAAAACGTGTAGAACTACCATTGAGATAGGCCCATCTCTATGACAACTACCTACCTCCTAGGTGTGACGGAAATATTGAACATCACCTTATTGAATAAAAGCATCACTATAATGGTGAGCTGTTGTGGTGATTTATGGCATGGAAGGATACGTAGGAGGGTTTATTACGCCCATAAATGGTAGGTGTGAAAGTGTACTCCCTAGCAGGATACCTCCTAAGTGTGATAGCATAGGCGTAAAATCTTGATTGACTAACAAAGGAATCACCAGCGAAGGATTCCTGCCAATCATGTTACGAGAATTTATTCGAGAAGCGTGTTTTGGTAGTAGATAGTGCACTTTCTTTGCGAAAAAAAACTTTGCTTTCTTGATACTATGCGGAACCCTGGCATTCACCTTTACATGTCAATGATTTAGCTCTATGGCCAAACAGTGGCTCACGATTGAAGGTTTATTTAGGAGTTTGGCTAATTTTGCATGAACATGCTATCAGGAGCGTCGTGGCCCCTGTAGAGTAGGGAGGCCAAGTTCAGTACTTTGCCGATAAAATTCGAAACCTTTGTCTTTACTAACAGCAAGAGTCCGAATATTCTCCGACGAAGCATTAAATTTTTCCAAAAATCCGACGATAAGGAAAAAATTGGAGGGGCTATGCCCCCCCGGCTACGACGCCCCTGCATGCTAGGATATTTCATCAAGAAGTATATGTTTCATTCTCTCTTCATTCTATCATTACAAACTACTTATCACGTAATAAGATTCCAACAAAATATGTCAGATAAGCTAGAGAAAATTTGATTTTCAATAACACCGTGTCTTGGTGTGATCGCTCAAGGCATCAACTACCTGTACAATATCAACAACACTGATAGTGAACCCTTTAGTTTAAAGTACTGTAGCCAATGCAGAGCTAATTTAGGCTAACTATTTATAAGATAATTACAAAAAGGACAAAAAGGAATGCATGATAGTTATCAAAACCCTAATTCATAATCTTTTAGTTATCATTGCTAAAAACCTTGTATACCATTGCAATGGTTGCATTTTGTTGATTTTAGATGCTTTTTTAAATCTTGAAATGAAGCATAGAAATGGACTAATCTCCTACTTCATGCGGAAACTAATGCCCAGTTGTAGAAATCAGTGCAACATCCCTTTTCTTTCTACAAAGAATCCACTAACAGCCTATCAAAAAATTACTTTTATCCTTCTGCCAGATCGACCAAGAACAGACATCATGGCACAATTGTGATTACTCAGTATTGAACAATAGAAGCATCCTTATTCGCATTGTAAGCATTTGTACAATAAAAATTGATATTTATTTGTTAATGTACTGCATCTTTAAAGTTTCAAGCAACGAAATTATAATAAAAACATAGAGTTAGGACGTAAGTGAGTGGCAGGGGTGAATCCAGGGGGACCGGGGGCCCATGGGCTCACGAACAGAAATGTTTCCTATAATACACGTCTTTTCTATAAGAAAAAGTGTTTAAAGAAAATGAGGCTCAAATGGTCAAGATCTTAAGAGAATCTTTTGAAAATCACGAGGCTCAATTTTGAAAATTTAGTATTTTTATTGGCCAAAAATCAATATTTCGTCGTTATTGCACTGAAAGTATTAAAGATGGAATCCAAATTCAAGTATACAATATTAATAACGAAAGTGCTAGCAATTTTAGCCACTTTATTTCAGCAAAAGTTAAGAAAAATTTAAGAAAATCTCAGGCTCAATTTCGGGAAAAGTTAAGAAAATTGAGGCCCAGGCAAAATGACAGTTTTCTTGTAAAAGATGTGTTAACAATAAGACGAAACTTTTCATATGAAAAAGACAGTTACGTCCCCCCCCCCCAAAGTTCACCTCTGGATCCGCGCCTAGTGAGTGGGCAAACAAAGGCCAGTGTCAAACACTTCGCAATCTATTGGAGGAGGGGGTGAATGCAATTTGAGCGTCGTTGCTAATTGTAAATCATTCATTTATACAAATTTGTCGCAATTCTTCAATTCCAAAATTATTTTTGGGTGAGCACTCCCTCGTTCCTTCTACGCTCACCATTGACAATGCAAGCTATGCATTGTATTTACTTACATACCTAGCGCTGTAGTTTCCAGTCAATGTATGTCAGTAGCGTGCTGGCAGATTATTATCTAGGGAGCACTTTCATTATTGAGAAAAGATGGCGCCCCATCAGACCTCAAACTGGCACCTCTCAGACTTCAAAGAAAATGTTAAAATAAGGTTTTCTCGATTTAGTGTCCCTAAAAAGTCACTCTCAAGGGGCACGCGCCTCTCGGCCCCCCAACCAGTACGCCACTGATGTATTTGTAAGTTGGTATTAATTAGTTCTATGAACTATATTTAGCCAACTGTAAATAAGTTTATTAAATCTAATCAAAAAACTTGAATCAATCAAATAATGTATACTGCTATATGTCTTGAAATGTATTAACAAAAGGCATTATGGAAGATTGGAAAAACATGATTTTAGTTCTTCAAAAAGGAACTCTTCACATCCACTCCCCAACAGCCAAGAAGTAAATAGTAATATGCCATATCAAATTGCAAAAAGTGTTTACACAGTTTACAGGTTGAAGATCGCAAGAGGCATTACAGGAAAGGAGCAGTTATCACAAACTTTTGAATCCTAGGTCCTCTAAACAGTTATGACCTTGGAAACAGCATATCAAAATTGATATGGAATCTCTATTTCTGGACTCTGCACAATCAAAGTAAAATAATGGGAGGAGAATATTTGTAAGCTAGTTTCAAAGGAAGGAAATAGTTTGCGAAATATAATAACAGAGACGATATTTATCATGTTTTTTCATTTTTGCTAATTGATCGTACAGTGAGTAGTGTATAGTTAATAGAATATTAACTGGTTGGGAGGCTTGCGTTGAAAACAAAGGGTCTATTTTTTGTTTTGAAATACTGCAAAGATACGTTACGTGACCAAAGAACGCACAAGTTGTAAACATGGAAGGATTAGTGTAACAGAATAGCGGAAGAAAATGAACTGAACTTGTTCCACAAAAGTGTTGTCGCATCCTTTGTCGTCACTCCCATCAGGGGCATCGCTAGAATACTTACATTTGGAGGACATAAATTTAAGTTGCCCGAGAAAATGGGGTA
>WIPJ01000223.1:395751-418827 GCA_018155075.1 Cassiopea andromeda
ACCAAAGACCTCTGTAAACTTCCAAAGATCAATAAACGTTATGGCTCAGATTCACTTTCTTTCAGGGGAAGTCTTCTCTGGAACACACTCAGTGATAAAATCAAACAAATTCCAACTCTTGCAGTATTCAAAAATCAAATAAAATCGTGGACTGGTGATAAGTGCACCTGCAGACTCTGCACATAATTATTATATATATATATATATATATATTAAGTTGTTTAGTATTATAGTTTCAGTTTTAGTTGGAATCAATTAGTACGCACTACTAAGTAAATCCAACTGTAAATAAAGTTTTATGATTATGATTATGATTATGAATATGATTAAGGTCAAGTAATTTGCTAATCCGCATAGAAAAGTAGGAAGGAGTAAATCGCAAGAACACTATTTAATTCGCTTGTTTATTTTCGCCGAAAGTATCAATGAAGAACGCTAAAGTATTTACGCATATTGTTATTTCGCATTATTGGAGTTTATGGAAGCAGTGCAAATGGATATTTTCTTTTTGTCAACTTTTGCCATGGTTTCGCCGCTTTACTAGGTTGGTCGCGTGAAGCGTTATAGTGTTGTTTACTATAATCGTGTGGCCTATCTAGCGCAATATTCAACAATCAGAAATCATTGGACTTGCCTCAGTCTCAAAAGTGATTTTCTTGCATACTTTTTTATCTGCAGATAATTATGTCATTGGTAATTAAGGTCTTATCCCACTACATGCAAGATGCAAACTCCAATTACTGAGTAGCAATAAAGATACACGTTTACTTTTTATAAGAAAAAAGTTTATAAGAAAATGAGGCTCAAAATCGTAAGAAAATCACGAGGCTCAATTTCCAAAATTATTGTTTTATAGACCAAAAAGCAGTATTTCGTTGTTATTGCATTCAAAATGTTGAAGATGGAATTCAAATTCAAGTTTACAATATTATTAACGACAGTGTAAACCACTCTAGCCAGTTTATTTCAGTAAATGTTAAGAAAAATTTAAGAAAATCTGAGGCTCAATTTCGGGAAATGTTAAGAAAATTGAGGCTGAGGCAAAATAATGATTTTCTTATAAAAAAAACGTGTATATCACCCATACCCCTACACTCCTCCATAACCCCATGAAGTGTCGTCCCTACCACTGCTATAGACCATGGAAGGAGAAAACTGATTACCAGTTTACAACTAAAAGTGTCCCCACCAGTGGAGCATGTTTGCCACTGGTGGGGCATAGTATCTTACTATCAATTTGAGTATAGTACCGAAGATAAAAATAACGCTTGCTAAGCTAGTAACCATCTTTAATCATTCCTTTATGTAGCGCATGCTCCCTACAAAATACAGCAGGAGTACAATCTATAATCATAATAGAACAAAACGCAACAAGGCAGTGAAAAGGACTGGTGGGGAATTTCTCCAGCACTTTACATGTAAAAAATGCCCTGATACAAATGCTACACAAAACAAACAAACATAGAAAGAATACACGTTCTTTTTAACAAGAAAGCCGTCATTTTTCCTGAGCTTCAATTTTCTTAACTTTTCCCAAAATTGAGCCTGCAATTTTTTACATTTTTCTTAACTTTTACTGAAGTAAACTGGCTAAAATGGTTACACACTGGTTATTAATATTGTATACTCGAATTTGAATTCCATCTTTAACATTTTGAATGCAATACTGACGAAATATCGATTTTTGGCCAATGAAAACACTAGATTTTGGAAACTGAGCATCGTGATTTTCTTACGATGTTCTTAAGATTTTGAATATTTTAACCTCATTTTCTTATAAACTTTTTCCCATAAAAAAACTTGTAACCTAACCAAATACATTGCGCAGGAGCATACTGGTTATGTGGCAATCATGAAGATATTAGATGATAAAAGGACGAAACTTTGTTCAAGAATAGCCATTTTGTAACAAAAATAAAGCAGGTGCCATCACTTTCCGATTATAAAATTTGCATCAACAAATTTTATAAATATGATAGGGTCACTGTTGCATCAGAAAATGAATGATGTCAGAACATTATTTAGAACTACTGCACAATTGCAATGTGATTGGACAGCTTTGCAAAGCACATGAGTGAAATTGACCAATAAGCGCTTGACATCCAGGCAGCTGTTTCAATCATATTCTAAAATGACGTCAGGTTCTATTGTGTTGAATAGGAAGAAACCGAAGGTGGAAAGCAGTTTCGGTGGAAGTTGTGTGAGACACGGACGTGGTGAGGGAGACTAAAATGTTTGTACAACAAAATAAATTATTTCAAAGCAAAATGGGTATGTTGGAAGTAAATGGTGTAGATAGCAAAAAGGTGCTGGCAACTTTGGACGAGCCCTGCTCTGGACTTCCTCGAAAAAGACGGCGACTTGACGATCTGACTGCTGAAGAAAGAGTCCTTCGAAGGTAAGGATTCTATTCAATGTTGATATAGCGTTTAGCTTATAGTTGTAGTTGTCTTATTCACAAAAGTATATCAGAAAAGGTATACATGCTTCAGTTGGAGCATTTATTCGTTTCGAGAGGTGTAATTAGGTGGAGTAAAGAGTGAAGGATAATCTTTTCTCGGCAAATTTCGCAATGACTAGTTAGGCCTATCCCTCATGGACGGTAGGTTTTCAATACATATGAAATATCGGGTTCTATCATTACCTAGGAAACTATAAATCTTCATTGAAATGTATGTATAGGATTGTGAAGTTGATTATCGGTAGAAGTCAAGCCAATTTTTATAGTTTCACGTAAGTGAAACTCGATGCTTATGTTTCATCGAAAGGCCCGAGGGTAATTTACCATCTGATCTCATTGCCTCAAGTTGTCAAAAATTGTTATCCTGCAAAGTTAATGTGCTTGCTTGCTTTTGCACCTTAAAACATATCCAGTTATGCTTAGCTGTAGCAATTAAACCTCCACTCTATTTTCATAATCGTAGGAAGTTAAAGAATCGAGTTGCGGCACAAACAGCAAGAGATAGAAAAAAGGCAAGGATGACTGAGTTAGAGGAAATTGTTGATAAAATCGAGAAAGAGGTATATATTTGTGTTTAGATTATCATATACTCTAAATATAGATATTCATTATCATATTTTGAAAAATAGATCATACTTTGTAGAAATAAAGCACAGGAAGTGTTCTGGCCCAGCAACGAGGACAATTGATATCCTCTAAAGTCTTCCGCTCTGTTTTTGTAATGAGTTGTGTGGGCAGTTCAATAGGATATCAAATTGGCAGTTTCTAGCTTTAATGTCTTATCAGTTCTGATCATAGAATCAGCTGTAACAGGTGTGTCAACATCGAGAGTTGAAAGCAAAAACGCATTCAAATGAATGAAAGATCATGGCATGTACCACATTGCTTTTCTTTTGTGGAGACCTAGGTCTTGTGTGTTCATTGACAATGACTGGTACCCGTGGCCGACATGTCCGAACTGATGGCACATGAAGCAGGACTTGAAGGGTGGAACAGGTTGCAATTTGAAGACAGCAATAGTTAACTCCACATCCTCAGTAGACAGTAGTGGAAAAAAGTTTAAAGAATAGCTCTAATCGATTCACTTAGCACACTGTTGTGTTAAAGACTTTTTCCAAACAAAATGTCTAAGTATCTGGCTGTATTCATTAGAATCAACTGTGTTTTTGATTGCTTCTAGAATTTTCAGCTTTATTGATACAAAAGAAGGTAGTTATTAATTGCATTCTTATCATGTTTCTCCTCAGAATAATTTACTAAAAACAAGCAATGAGGAACTTCGGGCAAGGCTACAAATGATTTCAGAGGAAAATCAGAGGTTAAAAGGCCGGCTAGGAGTCTCACCCCATACAAGTTCCAGTGATCATGAATATGCAGCACCATGTCCTCTTTCACAAACAGCATTGACTACAGAACACAGCTACAGAACTATATCAGAACAGGAATGTGATTCAAATCATATTGTGATCAAAACAGAAGAAGAGTCACCTGAATATGCATCGTTCAGACCGGTTTCTCTGCAGAAGAAATTTCAGATTCTTCTTCTGGCTTTGACCACGATTTGGTTGCACAGTCTAAGGTATGCTTTTGTAATTGCTATCAAAAATTGGTTTTGCTGGGATAGAATGTGCTAAGTGCTAAATACTTGCATAGTTTGGATGGCTTTTAGCCTTTGAAGTTGCAGCTACTGTAGTAGTTATAGCAATTGCAATGTTATTGTTTCCTTACTTATGTAGCTTTGTATGCAAAATTCTTATATCTATAACATATCTTCTACAATCTATAAAACCAAGTCCGTTATATCTCAAGATATAATATACCTGATTATAGTATGTAGAATTTGCAAATTGGAGTGCTTAGAGGACTTGGAGCTTGTGTCATTCCAACATAACATATTAGCATACCTTTCAAAATATCTGAGCATGCTATTTTTGGAGTAAGTTAAAAAATTCTTCTAGCATAACAGTAAAGCCGCTGGATTATGTAATCTTGCTTGTAATCAATTACGCACAATTTTTAAAGGAATCTTGCTCCAGGGCTAGCTCCAAAAGTTCCCTAATTTTTGGACCTCTTTTTATCAAATTGTAGCACTAAAAGTTCTTAATAGTACCTTAATTTTAACTGCACATATTGTGCCACAAAAGTGGTACAGACACAGGGAATTATAAAAATTTTGAAATTTGCCTTTAATATTGGCTATAGCTCAAGATCAAAAGCATAGATAGGATAGGAAATAAGTTTTACAAATATATCTATTTGAATTTTGGTTGTAAATGAATGGAACCAGCTTCCTACATCTTGATTATTCGCAGCTAGAAAAATTTTTCAAATGAAAAGTTCCTTAGGCTTTTCTGCTAGTAGTATGCATTCTTTAACTATTTTGGCTATCTACATGTATGTGCCTTATAAAAAGATGTGTGTACTTCAGGATAATCCTATTTACCTGTTTGTTATTGCCAGTTCATTAGGGAATGTGTTGACTTGTTAGGCCATTTGCATTTCTATTGTTTTCTTATAAAATTGCATTTTTTGTAGTCTGAAGACATCAAAATCCCTACAGAAGCCATCAAAGAGGTTGAGATGGATGAGGTCATTAGTCCAATCTCTATCAAAGTTGAAGAATGTGACAGCGATATTGAAGATGCTCTGTCTTCACATGCATCAGAGAGCTCCCCAAGTTCCCCAGACTCAGGAATTCATGGGGACAGTTTTGAAGACCTTTGTATCTTTGGAGATGTTTCAGGCATGGTGGGCAACCCGACCATTGATGAAATACTTATGAAAGAGGATGTAAAGAATCTTGCTACAAGCATTGACCCCCAAATGGATGAGGCAGTTGTGGACAATATGACTTGGGAGGATCCTTTTCTAGAGTTGTTTCCCTCACTTATGGCTGTTTGATGTTATCAAATATGGTTTTGTATTGGCAATTTTCCAAGAAACAACTTGCATTTTAATGGTCAAGAACAACTTTATTGTTGACGCATCACTCATTAAAGCAAGTAGTTGAGATGGTTAAGAGATATTTTGTGGAACTATTCTTGATGCATATTAACTTATGATATAAATTTATTACCAAAGTTGTACATAAGTAGAAAATTTTGCTTTTACAAAATGAGTATTGAATGGCAGAAGCACCTTTGGAGAGATCTCCTCTAGCCAATCCTTGAAATGTTTAGAAAAACTTGTAGTGTATCAATCATCTTTAATGTGGCAAACATAAATTATTATAATTTTCCAATGTTGTGTGTACTTCCAATTGCCCATTTGTGGAGATTTCTTCAAGTTGTGCTTTGGATGGCAGTCAATATTGGTTGATCTGATATTATTTGATGACATTCATCCACAGCCTAGCATGGATGACAGTGGTTGTTGTTTCTAATAAAGAGAAGAACTTGTTGTATGTTGTTGGGTTGATAACTATTCAGTATTCTGTACAAGTCATATTTGCACAATAAATCATTGATTTGGGAACCTTCAGGTCAAATCATTAGCGACATAGAAATATAGTCTATATCACAGAAGTTGTTGGTTTTCTCTTTGAACCTTCTCTGATAGAATTGTGCGTAAAATCATGGTCCGATAGCATGTGATTGTTACGACGTAAACCTATGATTACAATGCAACAGCGCTGAAAACAAGGATCAAGAGTTGTGTATTTTTGGAGTATGTAATAGCAGCTCATCCCTCCAATTTTCTATTACCATTTGCAAAAGAGATTGCTACCTCTCTACTGACACTACATGTTTCATCATAAATATCTAGTTATCCAACATACAGCTATATTTCAATCAAGTGTTGCTTTGCTGGAAAAGGTAAACATCCTATTGCATCAATAAAAGAAAAACTGCAACTGTTTCAACATCATGCTACATATAAATTAATATTTTATTTTAAGGAACATATACATATAACTTTTGCTATCCAATGCAATGGCAAAGTTTGAACTACGGACACCATAAACTCAGAGCTCATCTTTCCTCTTGACAGCAAATTGGAATGATTTCAGAATGTTTAGTTTTATTTCAAATGATTTCATTTTTCGCTCTGTCAATTTTTCTTTCATCATTTTCTGAATCCTCTTTACTTCATCTTCAATATAATTCAATCCTTTAGTGCTAATTTTCTTCATGATATTTAAGTACGTCTTTGCACTCTCTAATTTTGCTTTCTCCTTGAATAAGTTTTTCATGCTCTCTACTTCTTCAACTATCCTTGAATAGTCATTTGCACTCCCTTGCACAAACTGGTATGCCAACTCATTTAGTTCTTTAATTGCACCAGGGAGATCTGGGTAGAAAAAAGAGGATGGAGTAACAGCCCAAATAAAATTCCTTCTATTCATACTTTAAAGCTGAATGAATTTTCTACTTCTGCATTAAACAGGGGTTCATATGGGATTTGGAGAGTTACGGAAATTGCCCTTTTTCCAAGACCTGAAAAGTTTTGTAAAAGTGAGGATCTTCAAAATGGCTATGGAAGATTCTTGAATTTTTGTTTGGAAGTTGAAGTTTTGTAAATTGTGGGTGTCATGGCTGTCCTACTCTTATATGGAATTGACCATAATACAAAACACAATCCACCAAAAAATTATAAAATATGTTGAAAATAGCATTTCTATTATTATAGGGCTTCAAAATGAAAATGAATTTCATGGTTTAGGAAGTTTGGTTATTTGGAAAGGTTTTGGAAATTTTTTAATGGAAGTTTGTACGAACCCTGTTTAAAGGCAAACTGTCACTTATGGTTAGCTTGTCAAGTGCAAACTCATTTTGAAAAATGCTTAATAGACAGTATTTGTAGTCCTACAAGAGAATGTACTATTTTGTTGCCAAGCACAAGCATTCTGTGCAATGAGAATCATTTTTCAGTTTGTCTTCACTCCTGCTAATGGCTTTCTGCTATTTCATTAAGTTTTATACTACAGCTATCGAGATAAAAGCACTGATGTTAGTCTACCCTTGCCGTTCCCATGTTTCCAAAGCCCCTGTGTCCAGCATGAACTCAACAGAAATACCCACTACTTTTCAAATTCATCACAATACTGGTGCGGGTGAAGAAGGTGATCAGTGATTCTCAATGCACATAACACTTGTGCTTGGCAAAAGACTTAGTTTTTTCTCTTGTAGGACTGCAAATACTGTCTGTTGAGAAGCAATTTTGCACCCCTAAGTCACTTTGGCACCCCTTCAAAAACTCTAGCTGTAAGTACCACAGCCCCCAGTCACCATGCCCCTGGTTTGCACACCCTAAATGTGCCAATAAACAAACTTCTTTCAAGCCTAATGTGCTAACAAATATGACTTTCCTTGAGTTGTGTTAGCCATACAATGTTGACAAGAACTATTGATTTTTGGCAAATGTACTAACAAGCTAAAAAATGGGTGGGGGGTGCAGCACCACTGTACCACATATGGCTATGCCCCTGCATGGAGTTATAACTCTATGTTCCTATACAAAGCTTGGCCATTAAATAAAGTGACCTTCTACTTTTCATTTGCTAAGTATATCTTTGTATTGACATTAATACACATACCAAAGTGGAAACCAGTGTTTTCTTGGGTGAATGTAAGGAGACTGTTCTCAGTGACATCTCCACTAAATGTAATGGGATCTTGTCCTTTCATAAAGAGCTTGAAAGTTGGGTAATCCTCTTGCTTTATTCCAAAACGGTCCATTAGATCTTGATTTTCTTTTTCTCCCCAGTCTAAAAAACATACAATGGTGACTTTAGCCAGTGACATGGCCAAGGAGGAGCATAGGGGGGCCTACCTTCTATCAGGATGGTGCTTGGGATTGCTTTAAAATTGATGAGAAAATAATTGGGGTGGGGGTAGTGGCAAATTTTTAGAGAAGTATAGAGCATGGCCAAAATATCTGCTACTGGCCTGTGCCACTCAAAAACTAATGCTAGAAAATCTCTGACACACAAGGTACTCTTTGGCACTAAATAGTAGGGGGCCATAGCTGCAAATGTTAGAAAATTTCACCATCCATTTATTAACACCCCCCAACTAAGAAATTTTCAACAAAATCCTATCCCCTAATTCTATTCACTCTCCATCCCAACTAAAGACTTCAAAGTCTTAAAAAGGATAAGTAAATAAAATACATTGGCTTTGTGAACATAAATCAGTATTAACAAGTAAGGAAATCAAAACATACAATACAAGATGATAACAAGTACAAGTAAACACTTATGGAGACATCCTAAAAGTAAGTAATAACTAATTAGGATTAGCTAGTTGCAATAACTATGATAAACTGTTTGGGTCCCCATACTGTCTACTGAACATTGATCCCCCAACTATTGTCAACCACCTGCTACAGTGATTATGTAAAAATTATACCCACTTTTATTTATCAACACCCTCAAATTTATCCTGTTCTAGCAAAATGTCAACCTCCCTCACTGCTGTACTTCACATTAATATTCAGTGCCAAAAAGTAAGCATCTATAGAAATAATAAGTATATCTCAAACACACAAGTTTACAGAAAGAAAGATAGGGACATAGACTATTGATAATTTTTGCTCACTTAAAGTGATAGAAATTCCAAAAATGACAGCAAGCAAACCCTTGGCTTTCAAAGTTTGAAATTACTAGAATATACAGATAATAGCGCATGGACACATTCATGCTGTTTTGAGTTATACCTGGCTTTGGAAATGTCTGTGATGCTACAATAAATGCCTTGGCATTTATCCAGTGGCATACCAAAGAACTAACAGGCTAGATGATTACAAACAGCTTCTGTAAAAGGTGGGTGTAACCTTGCCCTTTGAATAACTGCTGCTGAGTAGTATTAGTATTTAAAACAAGGATAAAACTTAAGGGGGTATGAAGGGGTAAATCACTTCCCAACCTTGGGTATTTGCCATTTTACACAAAAACTGCAGTGCAGTGTACCTTTGCATGGCAACTTGCTGGATCCAGGACCATTTTATCAATTACTGTTGCTAGAAAAAGGTCACAGACAAAATTTTCACAGGGCAAACTTTTGACACCCTCCAAAATATGTTAAAGTTATGTTCCTGATTTCCAAAGGCCAATTCCATAGACCATTGATTACAAGTAATCGGCAACTGGAGCTCTCAAAAATATTGAAAAAATTAGACTTCATATGTGAAGAATTCTCAACATACCAGTTCCACCAACTTCTGCAATCAGCATATCTGCATGTGTAGCTGCAGTTTTTGCAAATTTGACAAACTCATCCTCCTTCTCTCCATAAGCATACTTTTTGTCAAATTTAACAAGAGTGGCCTTATGAGTACCTACCACCTGCAAAGTAAATTGTGGTGAATGCAAAAACTCTTTAAAGAGTACTAATACGACCTTGCTCTTTAACATCAGAATGCTCTCTG
Source organism: Cassiopea andromeda (assembly GCA_018155075.1). Classification (NCBI taxonomy): domain Eukaryota; kingdom Metazoa; phylum Cnidaria; class Scyphozoa; order Rhizostomeae; family Cassiopeidae; genus Cassiopea; species Cassiopea andromeda. Next base: position 405,581 of record WIPJ01000223.1, read on the forward strand.
CGTGGACTACCTTGTTCAGTGCACTGCAAAACATGGGCAAATGAAATGCAATAATTTTCCAACAAGATTGTCTTATTTGTATGAATTTGCCTATCAAAGCAACAAAGAAGTCCTAGCTGTGTATTCTTAGTGTCAAGAATTAGCGTAAAGCACTTGAATTTCCTGTGTATCCCCTACAAAGGCTGGATTGGTGTATTTATCACATGGCAAATCAGTTACTAAATTTGGGTCTTGATTAGGCCCTTCCCTTCTTTACTGATAAATGGTTCGAAACTGTTCGAGATTGAGAAAATCTCTTTAGGTGATGTGAGAAATTCGTATAAACTATAGCGCAAAGTAAATAACGTTGCCAGAGGTGGCCCCATTCATTGCCTAAAGGCCTTGGGTTAGTCTTGGCTTTATGTCTTCTCTTGGGCCTAACAACAAACCTTTGTCTGCAGGTACAATTACCTTATCAAAGGTAATGCTATCCAGGGATATAATGCCACGATGCTCAGCAGAGATGTATAAGAACTGTAAAATAGAAATCACTGCAAAAAGTAATTTCCAAGCCATCATGTCGCTGCTATCGATGAAGGTCTATATCAAATATTGACCGGTATTTCCTTCTCTGAATGTGGAGCATTCAAAGATTGCTGTCTTGGTGCAATTTGATTGGCTTCAGCTGACATCTGGAAATGAAGAATTGCATCCTGGTCCTAAGATAAATTCACGCGCGAAACATCCAGAGAACTGGCTGCTTTCCAAATCACTATCAAGAACGATAGCTATTTTTTGCAAAATGTTCCTTATTCTAGAGCTAGCCGCAGTGAAGGGAGACGGTAGCAGCCTGGGGTTCTACTGACAGGGACGCTGGAGCGTAGTTTTGATTAAGACTAGTGGCAAGTCCTATCGAGCGTAGCAGTGGGGATCAGGGGCGGAGTTCTTAGAATTTTTATTGCTACACCCTTAGATTGCCAGAGAACCCCCTTTTGGAATATTAAAATACGCCCTATCTTAGATATGATAGGCAATCTAATGTATGACATCATACATTAGCAAACAGTGGGAGGCTGCAGCCCCCCGGCTTCGGCGTGCCTGATTGATAGCTAGAGAGGCCTATTCATGCAGTTATATGAGAAAGCGATAATATATTCCAGTAAACAACGTATTTTATTACCCTAGATCTTGTGAACTAACAGTTTCTCGACAGCTTTTTGAATCTCCTTGTGTCCTTGTCTGCGAAAGAGAGGATTGGCTGACTTGGTAGCCCCTTGAGAAATAGCTGATGCTGAAATGCAACCTTCCCTAGAGAGTTTTAGTGAAGTGGAGAAGGTAGCTTTGCAGAATAATCAGGGGACGTCGCTAGCCAACCAAGCCAGGGGGTGCAAAGCCAAATTGTGGCACAGTTTTGCATAACTGGGAAGTAACTTTCAATCCTGAAGTCCCAGAACTCACCGGTCTTTGGGCAAGTGCAAGATCATGCGAAATTACTTTAGAAGACGTTTGAATTTCTTAAAAAAGAATTTTCTTACATTTGTTTGTTCTTCAGTGAAATCTCATTCATGAAGGCTTTGGGGACTTTAAAGGAGGGCATCTTTTAACGTCCTGATTGGTGGAGCAAGTGTCCTACAAGGCCCCATTGTCTGTTCCACCACTCAATATCAAAATCTTTGGTTTGCCCCACCAGTAATTGGCCCCTCTTCATTTGGCTGTATCACAGAATAGAGGATAAAACATCACAAAAGTATCTGTATTTGTATATTTTCGCGTTTTGCTCAAAAAAATTTGCACAGCTATGGACTCCATATGAGATTGTGTCCCATCAGTCAACAGTCCTTAAATGGTTTCATGGAAAACGAAGAATTTTGGGCAAAATCTTTGACACCTCCAATACACGAAGTATCAATCAGTCCCTAGCTAGAGACCTATGAGTTAGTATTTTCGTACTGTAGGCTTATGCAACCCTTAAATCAAAGGAAAAGGTAGAGTACGATAAGCATAGAAGCAGGAGTAATTTCTAAAAATGTTAACAAGGGGGCTCTAGGTGCAATGTCAGAAAATAGGTGTGGCCCATTTGCAGCCACACCCATATTTTTGAAGATGGAGACATGATGCTTTAGTCTAATTGTGACATAATATAGCGAACATCTACAAAGATCTCAATAGCCATACAGTAGTGAGGAAATTCATCATAGCAATACCATACAAAACATTGGAAGCAAGGTCAATGAGTTTTGAAAAGTAAGATTGATACAAATATTTGGCAGCTTTGAAAAGCCAATCCCCCAAAATGAACAACAATCTTAACAAGGGGGATCCGCCCCCCTGAGCCCCCTAGAAATCACCACTGAATACAAGTACCCTTTTATAAATAGTGCCTCATAAGACAGACACTCGACTGCTTTTGTACCTTAGAAAGTAGATAGGCTCATATAGAATTCCAATTATTTGTATATAAAATGTTAGTCCTGGTTTGGTCGCTTTTCTTAAATGGTACCAGCATCATCATGTGTCATCTGCTATAAGCAGATCGACTATCATGGATAGCCATTTTTCTCAGTTGTCAGTGTTCCTCAAACATTCCACTGAAATACAGTTTCATCCATTCCTTGATGTTGTCCATCCATAGAGTTCCTGGTCTCCCTCTTCCTCTCCTTCCATTTAATTATCCTTCTATTCATAATCTTTGTAGGCAATTTCTTCGCATGATGTGAACTATGTAACTTTATTTCTTTGCTTGGGAGTTACTAGTAGTGATAATTTTATGTTCATCATCCTCAATGCTTCTTATAGGCTGTCCATGGTATATCTTCTGTTAATTACTAAGACCCATCATTATTTCAGGTATTCAAAAAGCTTATTGCACGGTCCAACACCGGAACTCAAGAGCTGGAGAAAGTCTTGATGATGAAATCATGAAAAAGTAAGAAAATGTCAGAACATAGCGAAAGCACATGTTCTTAGGGACGGATCATTGATTACATGTGGAGATGGAGTGGAACACACTTTCATATGTTTGATGAAATTTTAGCCCCCCCCTCTTACATTTATGATAATTTTGGTCCTCCTTGGTAGGACTTCACAAGAAACTGCATATTCCTTCTTTTAAAACACTCCTTATTTTTCACTTCCCCTTCCTCTGAATGTATGAAATTTTGGCCCCCCTACTAGGCATCTCCTCCCTTTTCTGAAAGAAGTAGTGACCGATACTTAATAAAATTGTGCATTTTTAGCGATGGAATTCATTAGAACGGCAGTACACGTTTTTTTTTATAAAAAAACTCTTTATAAGCTACCTCGTACTAGACAGTCTAACATTTAAAGAAGCTTTATACAAATAGCCAATTGACATCGTTACCTGGTTCAATGTAAAGCTGTACCAAACAACATGCATATGACATTGCTATAGAGTGCAACTCGTACGTACTGACGCATTTTGTTTGTTGTAGGATAAATAGTTTGCCACATTCGCGTTCTGCGTACGCTTTCACAGCAATTTAATTCGCTAAATCATATTCTGATGGCTAAATTAAGAAACTGTTAAGAAACTAAAATGTGGCCAAAAACTGAGAAACTTTTAGTACTTGGTTCTGAGCTAGGTTTTTTTTATAAAAAAGACTTGTATCACGGAAAAGGAAGTCTCTGGTGCTTCCACGAGGTTCTTAAGGAAGTTTACGGTGTTTGTAGGACAGAAAATCCAATTATGAGAGGAACTATCTCTGAATAGTTTTATTTTACCAACTACCACGTACGTTCAATTGCCAATGCATTGAATGACATCCTTTATTGAATCAAGAAAGAGGATATTTCCAACAAATCATTGATAAACAGCTCATCAATCGAAAGATTGGCAAATACGATCTCTTCATCCTCTAACAGGCAGAGGGTTAACGCTCTCAGCATCTCGATTAACATAATTCCAATTACAATTTGTTTTGTTTTCACTTTGGCGGCATTTCATTCGTACTACACTAAAAAGGCATCTCTTTATAACAACATTAAGCTGATTACGTGTTTTTCATGTCCTTACCAGATTTGAAACTTCCTTTCCTTGTAGTGTCTACATGACTTTCAGTTTTTATCAATTTGTAGACAAAAGAAAAGAGGATATCTTTGCAAAATTAGGCACATAAGAGTGGTACGCAGCAGTCGCAGGCGTCAATTTTCTGTGGGAGTGCCACATCCCCAAAAATTCAAAAATAGGTGAAAAATAAGTTTAAATCCTGTATGAACTTACGTTTGGAGAGTGCTTTTTAGAGATGACATTTTTTCTGCGATCACAACAGTAGATAGGGTGGCCAGTTCCTTTCCTTTCCATCTTTATCTCCAAAAAGTGTGTAGAGATGCTCAATGAGATGAGAAAATTCAATGGGTAGAGGAATTACACTTTTTTATCAGAATAACCTAACTTTTTGCCCATCCTCAATATTCTTAACTTTGCTGATTATGAGCCTATAATAATTCTTACATTATTCTTGCATAACGAAGGTGTAACTTCACCTAAAAATTCAAGTAATATTTCCAATCTTTGTTGATGTTTTGCTACATCACAAAACTAAGCAAGATTTTATATCTTGCATCGATAATGCACAAGTACATCTGAAGCAGTATTATAATTAGGATAGAAAAAATTCTTCTCTCTTGATGAAGCTTGAGCCTAGCGTTATTCTTAAATTATTCTTAAATTTCAGCGATTGTGAGTCTCAATATTCTTATAAACTTTATTGTTATATTAAAAAGAAAGTATATTCATAAGTAGGTGCAGTTTCAAAAGAAAGGAAAGCAAATAAAATATATAGAATTGATGCTCAAACAAAGGGTCGTGTTTGGGTCTCGTAGGTTCAGAAGGTTCTTTCTAAATCTTTCTTTGAATAGCCTGGGACGAAAATTAAAAGGGTATGGGGGATGAGTCACCCCCACCTTGAAAATTTGCCGTTTTGCAGGGCAAAAGCGGTAGAACAATATACTTCTGTAGGGTAACTTACTGGACCCAGGACCATTGATGAACCACTGTTACTAACACCCCCTCCCCCCCAAAAAATTTATTGAAGTTACGCCCCTGTGAAGAGCGAGTGACTTCAGCCCTCGAATGCTGTCAGGGATACCATTCCAATTCTTGACACCGGGAAAGCAGAAGCTTCTCTCTGTATATTCTTGCTGAACATTCGGAATTTGCAGGTCTCCACGATCGATATTCGTTCGATACTCAGAAATCACGACTCCTTCAACAAATTTGTGAAGAAGATTTTCTCGACAGAGACCATGCAGAGTCTTATATGCCATGACTCCTTAATCAATAGAGACTAGAGACTTAAAACCCAGCCATTCAGAATTTCATCCATTTAGAATTTACAATTTGACAAAACAAGAAAAGGCAATGAATCTGGTATCCAAGCTATAAATATTAGTCTAAAAAGCACTCAAATGGACAAATCTTTTCTCCAAGCTTTGATGAGGAGTGAGCCTTACACTTGTTTTTCCTATAAGAATGAATTTTACAAGAATACCAAGGCTCAGAATCGCTGAAGTTTAAGAATAATTTAAGAATAATGCAAAGCTTTATAAACATTTAGGGTTTTTATGCATTCGAGATATAATACTGTTACTGCTGATTAACTTTTGCACTGCCACTGTCATTTTTATTGTTCTGTTCCACTTCTGCTTTGCTGTATGAAGAATTAGAGCATCAACAAACATTTGAATATATTCCTTCAATTTTCAGGTGAAACTACTCTTAAGAATAATTCAAGAATAATATTAGGCTCAAATGTAGAATATTAAGAATATTGAGGCTCAGCAATAGGTTACGCTTTCTTAGAAGAGAGAGAGAGAGAGAGAGAGAGAGAGAGAGAGAGAGAGAGAAGAAAAGAGAGAGAGAGTGCATTCTTAAATCATTATCAATTTTCAGAAATTTGAAGCATCAACATTCTTTCTTGTAGAAAGGTTTGTATGACGACTTATATGGCGCTTGTCTGAAAAATTTGCTAATTGAAACCCGCATTATGAGAGGTAGATTGTCTAGAGCTGCGGCAGCCAAATACTAGTTTCAACTTACTTAGCACGGTGATAAGATAATCACGTTTTAAGATTACTTCTTAAGCAAATTGTGGTGTCGTTTCAGCTCTCTGACAAGTACAATGATAAATTACCCTTTCATTTCATTTTCATTTTCATATAGTTTACGGAGGGTGGCCCTTCAGCATAGTGCTGGTTTCCAAGGGGCCTGCCATTTACTTTACAATCAGTTTGGTACTTAAAAACTAAGTTAAAACATATAATGAATAAAAAAACACCGAAGTACAAATTTATTAACAATTTTATAACGAAAAAAGAAATACGTATATATAAAATATAAAGAAAGACGAAAAGAAAAGAAAGCCATATTTCAGCTTTGCTTTAAAAAGCCTTTAGGGAAGATGCCTACTTAATTTGAAATGGAAGGCAATTCCATGATTTTACACCTCTGTAGGAAAAGCACTTCTGCCCATTTGTTGTTGTTTTCTTTGGCAGTTGTAGGTCTGCACTGGTATTTCTCAGAGCCAACAGATGACTTTCAGAATTTCTTATAAATAAATTTAACAAATACTCTGGTGGAAGACCAGGAAGCATTTTCGTCGTACTAATATGTGAGAGGTGATTCATCCATTACGTAACACCAATTTTACCGTTCTCCAGATCCTCCCATTCTCTCTAACGGTCTGTAGCACAAGACTCCACATCCTCCTACCATTACGTAATGAGCTCGTGATATCCCCCCTACTTATTGTAACAGGACTGGTAACTAGGATAATTAACATAATAAACCATGTGATTAACTGTATATAACTGTAGATGGACATTGATTTAGAAGTTGGATTGCCGTTTATGCAATCATAATGAATTGCCGTTTATGCTCGATCCCGTTCTATGACACGAAACGGCCATTACATTATGTCGTTCTTTCCATTGTCAATCACATGAATGGGTCAATCAATACACTTTCATCCTGCTGTCAGATGAAATAGAGGTGGACTCGGTACAGGGAGTCTAAACCAAAGTGCTGTGTATCCTCTTCAGCAGTTAGGTCCTTCAGTTCTCGTCAAGCTCCTCAAACAAACGAATGATTAAAGAAAGGTCAGGCATTTTTGTGAAAGAAACATGCATATGTTTGCATAATAGCTCTCGTGAATGTGCTTCCCAGAGGGGGAGCTTGCTCCAATTGAGAAAAATGTTTGTTCATTGCTGAAAATAGCTTACCTGAAACTCTCTAGCGTTACGTAATGCTACGATGTAAACCCCCTCCCTTGGCTTTTCCGTAACCCTGCGCAACAAATCAAAGGACCCCTTCCACTCTAGAGGCGTTACGTCACAAGTGAATGATCACTAAGTCCAAAATTATCACATTTAACAATAAAGCATTTTGAAGTTTTTGAAGACGAATTTTGAATTCAAATGTCACTTCAACTATTGCAACAACATGGATATTTGACGTTGTAAAAATTTTCTATACTTTCTTCCTTTTGCAGGATTCCTACTTATCACAAAACTATCCGCTTCATGGCCCTACCTTCAAAACCTTGCGTACTTGCCAAAGTCATTGGTTGTCCTTTTTGCTAAAGCGCCCTTTATGGAGAGTTTTCCAAGCACTAGGAAAACGTTTGTGCATATTTGGGGGTCTTGTGAATAAAGCAGTTTGATTTGATGTTGTTCTAGAAATTTTGAGATACACGTTTTTTTATACAAGAAGATCATTATTTTGCCTGAGCCTCAATTTTCTTAACTTTTCCCGAAATTTAGCCTGAGATTCTCTTAAATTTTTCTTAACCTTTACTGAAATAAACTGGCTAGAGTGGTTTACACTTTCATTAATAATATTGTATACTTGAATTTGAATTGCATCTTTAACATTTTGAATGCAATAACGACGAAATACCGATTTTTGGCCTATAAACACTCTTAATTTTGGAAATTGAGCCTCATGATTTTCTTACGATTTTCTTAACATTTTTACGATTTGAGCCTCATTTTCTTATAAACCTTTTTCTTATAAAAAAAACGTGTATGCAAGAACTGCTAACGGAGCAGATTACCAGGGACGACAATTACAGAGGTATGGGGGTGACTCACCCCCAGCCTTGAAAATTTGCCATTTCGCAGGGCAAAACAGCACTGTAATGTATTTTTGCAGGGCAACTACTGGACTCAGGACCATTTGATTACCTACTGTTACAAAAAGAAGGTCATAGACAAAATTTGTGCAGGGCAAACCTCTAACAACCCCCAAAAATAGTTTGTAGTTACGTCCTTGCAGATTACAGCTGAAGATCTAGCTTGTAACGATGCGTTTACACGAGCATGTTTTTCTATGACAATTTCACTTTGACAAGATGCTTTTGTTAGTTTAAAGGTCTTCTGGCAATTTTTTCAATGACAAATGCATTTGCTCAAAAGCTGGCATATTGTAATGTGAATGGTTTGCTCGTGTGGATCAGACAATTTTGCACATTTGACAATTTGAAAATTTTGATAGCTTGAACATGTTGATAGCTTGAACATTTTGATAACTTGAATATTTTGATAGCTTGAAAATTTTGATAACTTGAACATTTTGATAGCTTGAACTTTTTAATAGCTTGAAAATTTTGATAATTTGACAATTTCGATAATTAGACTATTTGCCCTCTCTGCCTAAGAAGACTCTACACATCACATGGCCATTACGTCATCTTTTTCATGATTGATCAATACGTCATCTCTGCCTACCAAAATTGCATTTTTGGTGGGCAGAGAAGACCACGCATTGACCAATCATGATAAATGTGAGGTAATGGTCATGTGACGTGTTGTACAGTCCTATTGCTTGTTAATATGCCAGAGATTGTTTACCGAAAATGCTCAGTTCATTACATATGAAACCAATTAAGTTTCTTTAAATCAAAATCTTCACAGTAATGCAATCAGTATACACGACAATCTCTAACATATCTTATTAATAAAGTTTCTGAGCAAGAATACATTTGATAAGAATTTCGTTTGCCCCTTGTCCCTCTCTCGGTGGATCTGTACAAATGTATGCTTATTTGAAAGAAAATTACAGCATTGTTGAATTTCTAGCATTAAGCAATTCAGCAGGTGTTTATACTACAACTCTTTGAAATGCCTTTGCATACAAACATTCAATTCATGAATCCAATACCTCTTTACTCCAGTAGGCCATTATCCTGCCCCACTAGTTGCAACCCCTCCGGTGTGTAATATACAGGCATTGCTGGCAGACTTAATTGAACAGTTAAAAGGGTCTTTAGATTGCTCTAAAAGTATTTTAATTGTTCGATTAAGTCTGCCAGCATTGCCTGTATATTAGACACCGGTGTTAATATATCTCTACTTGCCATGACGGAGGAAGAATATACACAAGAACGAGATCATTTAGCTCATCTTGAGTATTTGATTAACAGCGAAAAAAGCACATGGAGAAAGGGAGTTATCTAGAACAGGGGTCTAGGCACTAGTGTGCTTTCGACAACAAAACAATGGAATAAAAGAGTAACGTCATACCTGACAACCGGAGGGGCTGCAACTAGTGGGGCAGGATAAGAGCCTACTGGGGTTGCCTCCAACTGGAAGTTAATTTGTATTGCGGACCTGATACCGTAGCAGAGGGTCATGCTTTGAAATCTATCAGAAATCTGTATAGGAGTTGTTGATAGAGAAGTAGGACATTTTAGATTACTTTGGTATTCTAGAAATAACCTGTTCTCTTTTCACCTTTTTTGAGTGTTCTTTTGATTTAGTTAATACAGAGAGTTGGCCTTTATTCGCTCCAGCTATTCCTTAAGCCAGCTATAAATCAATTATATTTATCATTTATTATTTAATGGTCAAAAAGTAATTTTCTTGAAACTTCAAGATAACATCAAGTTATAACTAACTATAATTTTAAGTCTCACTATATCAGGCAACGTACAATTGGCTGCCAATATACCACCCTGATGAGAAACTCAAGTTCTTGGGATGAAGTCGGTCTTATCAGCAAGAAAAGCAGGAATGGAAAGGAACGTTTACTGTAAATGAATGACGAATATTTAACAGATCCATTGCAGATGATTTTTCACTATTAAAGTACATATTTCTTGTTCGGCATATCCACGATCGCCTTTCCTTTGTAAGAGAAATTCTTCCTGATAAAGATGACACCGTAAGAGCTGCTGTTCTCAAATTTATGACAACCTGTCACAAAATCGGGGGCGTAGGATAAGCAGCTGATTCGTATTACAATTTCGCAAGCATCACGTGTGTGAGAGTTTGTGCAGGGTCGTTCCTAGAAACTTTTCATAGGAAGGGTGTGGTGCAGTTTCAATCAATGCTATCGAGCAGAAATTGCTTCCTGGTTTATACACTCACTCAGCAGTCTAGTTCCAAACTATGAGATGACTTTTTGCATAATAGTCATACATTAGAGCCAAAAATCGCTGCTAAAAACGTCTGTAAAGCTATTTTTAAGGATTCGAGCAGTGATTGCAAGTTTAGTACGCATTATTCCTGAGACCAAAATAGGAAAGACTGATCTTTTTACTTCCAATTCTCCATACAGCTGCATGCACTGTTGAAACTTATTCTGTCCAACTAGAAACGGTTTCTAAATATGAAGTATAAAAATCTATCATGGATTTCCTTGAAAATTTGATGAATTTCAGAGTATGAATGGGTTTCACTTCACGGTATATCGTCATATTGAACTTGCATGGTGTCCCATATATGATAGTGTCCGCTTGGACTCAATAAAATGTCAATAGTTGTGTCACATTTGAATTTTTGCTACAACTAAGACAAAATGATGTTCTGAATTTGAGACACTCTTCTAGATTCACCGAGTAGCTATGGGAATGACAGCCTTGCCAATAGCCAGCCAACAGGAATTTGATTTCTGTTTCTACAGAAGGAAACACACTCCGCTGCAGTCTCACTTTCGAGAGCACGTGGAAGTGAGATGCACGTATGGGTATGTCAGTGATTTATTCCTAAACAACGACTCAAATTCACTGAAATTCACGCCTGAAATGTCTGTCACTAATTTGATGACAATGCCTTCTTTATCCCAAGATTTATAAACACTTTTTATAAGAATAAAGTTTATAAGATTATTCATGCTCAGAATCGCTGAAATTTAAGAATAATTTAAGAATATTGCAAGGCTCAAGCGTCATCAAGACTTAGAATCTTCGTATATTTGAGCTATGGTAATGCTTGTAGATTAACTTTTTCACTATATATACATTATTTGTTATTCTGCTCCAATTTTATTTTGCTTTATAATAAAGTAGAACATCAATAAAGATTTCGATATAATTCTTTGATTTCAGATATAGTAACACCTTTGATATTTAAGAACTATTTTAAGAATAATGTAAAACTCATGCTGAAAATTTTATGAATTTTAAAATTCAACAAAAAATTGGGTATTCTTATAGTGTGTATGCACACTATAAGTGCACCAGAAAAGTGTGTATGCACAAATCCTATATACATGCTTGTTTTATAAGAAACCACTTTTATAAGGAACCTACATTTAGACGGCCGAAATATTTGATCAATGGAAGCTACTAACGGAAAGAAAGCTATGGAACTTTTCAATTTTAAAACTTTTTTTAACGTTTTAACTTTTCATTTTAAACGCAAACAATCAAGAATTAGGAAACCGGTTCCTTTCATTTACAGCCAAAACTAGCCCAGATACAGTTATAAACTTTCCTTCCTTATTTGTACTTTTATTCTTTAGTTCTAGCCAAAATTAAAGGTAAAGCTCCGAATTTTGATTTTTACTTGTGTCTGTATCACTCTTATGGCGCTATATGTGCAGTGAAAATTAGTGAACTCTTATGAAACTTTTAGTACTAAAATGTGATAAGAAGAGGTCCAAAAATAAGGAACTTTTAGAACTAGGCCATGAGTTAGGTTCTTTTTTTATAAGGCACCTAGTCCAAAGTCTAGTTCCATATGTAAAGCCGAAATGTTTTGCACAAGCGATCTTTACTTTATCCAGATGTGAACTTCCCACGAGAATTGACACAGCAGGACGTCTGCTGTGTCAATTCTCTTGGGACGTTCACAGTACAAGTAGGGTTCCGCTTATATGAACAATAAATTTAAGAAAAGCAGATCCTGATTTCAAACAATACCATCTTTTACAAGAAACTGATGAAGATCTGCAAAAATACTCGTTTCTTATTGAAAATTTTTTAATATATTAACACTTTCAAAAAATATACCAACACATGAATGTCTAATAAGCAACTTTTCCTTGAATTGAGGTTTATATCTCCTTGTATACTTCAATATAGAAGAAACACAATCTGTGTGTATGGCCCCCATACGAAACGCATCAAATCCTGAAGTTGAAAAGTTTACTTCTTATATTCGGGACGCTGCTGTATTACACTCCGTCTTTGATTTGCAACATGTTGCTTTTGGTTCAGCGATGTGACTTTAAGTCCCTACTATTAAACCCTGAGGGACCCTCTCTTTTACTTTCTGTACATCTCTTTTACACTCTGTTCATTTTATAAGAATACCTAATTTTTTTCTGAGCCTCAATATTCTTAAAAATTTTCGGTTTTGAGCCTCAGATTATTCTTAAATTATTCTTAAATTGTTCTTGCTCAACACAAGGTGTAAATTCGCCTTAAGATCAAAGAAACATATTAAATCATTTTTGATGTGTTGATTCACCATAAATTTTAACGAATTTAAAACATATAGATATATCTAGCGTCAAAGAGACAAATGTTTTGTGTTGGGAGGAAACTCTTAATTAAATTTGATTCGACTATCAAAATATTTTAGTTTTGATGAAGGTTGAGCCTGGCAATATTCTTAAATTATTCTTAAATTTTAGCAATTTTGAGCCTCAATATTCTTATAGACTTTATTCTTATAAAAAAAGAGTGTATGCTCTTACATAATTCACTCTGTGACAAATTCGGAAGGTTTAACTCGGAAGATTTTACACATCTAGTTACTTTCTTCTTCTACCAATTCATTCGATGAGGAAGTTCTGCTATTACGTGATGGCGAGTTGAGCTGTGTCTGGCTTGTGTCTGGCTTGTGTCCGGCTCTGCAACCTAGCTTCGCTCCTTGATACCAGTTTACACTACACAAACTAACTCAGGGCAAACCCGGATTAGCTTAACTTAGGCTAGATTTTTGTCGTGTAAACGCAACTAATCCGGGCTCGACCCACTGTAAATTGACCCTGCAACAAAGGTAGGTTGATCCCGGGTTAGTTA
>WIPJ01000226.1:11531-22489 GCA_018155075.1 Cassiopea andromeda
CATATATATTTCTATTTATATACATAACGAGAAATTTTTGCCCAAAAACAATCATTCAATGTATTGCGCAAATTGCTTGGCTTTATGTCATCTGATTTGATCAAAAATTGACACCTTTTTCACCTTGGGGTCACCACAAAATATGGTGGAACGAGCAAGTGTTCTAAAAATGATTAGATTACACATCGATAAAATTTCGCATTGGAGAAATGGTGAGAAAGATTAGGAGCAGCCTTGTTGGTAGGAACGTTTTAAGTTAGATATCAATGACTCGAGGACAATAGATGGAATACTTTAACATAGGGAGCGGGAAATCCCCAATGTTTTCGTAGCATTCGTCAGATTCTGTAATATTTTCGTACCACCGATAAAGTCTGCAATGTTTTCTAGCATTGGGAAAATCATGCGATATTTTCGTACCAATCTTTAGATCCATCCCTGGGGTTACATATTAGTTATGGGCAGGCACAAGACTTAAAGAATGTATTGGGGGTGAGGCACCCCAAACGTTGAAAAATTGCCATTTTGAAGGGAGAAACAGTAGTGAAATGTACTTCTGCAGGGCAACTTATCGGAAGCACTTCCATTTTATCAACTATTCTTACTTAAGAAGAGGTCATACAAAACACTTTCGCAGGGCAAACCTCTGACACCTCTCCTCTAACAAAGTATGTTGGAAGATACCACTTGGTTATGGGGAGAATATATATATATATATAATTAATGAATCTTATGCAAGATTCTCCCCTTAAAGTGCCTCGCAAAGGAACAATCTAATACCAAATCAAAATAAAACGAAATTGAAGCCCACGATTCACAGAACAATCTGAGCAAGATTTTTCTGTGAAACGCGGGCTTTATTTTTCCACAAATACTCATGAATTAATATCAAGAGATGCTCGTAGAGATTATAGATAAATTAATGAGAACATAATAGATTAAAATTGAGAACATTATGCTACTCTCCTTTTATGATCTCAATGTTCAATGTCCATTGGCTTAAGTTATTATCCATTAGTCTGTTCAAGCATTTTACAAATTAAAGCTTACTGGCTGTTCAATAGTTACTTCACGCTACAATTGGCTAGTTTGAAGCACCTACTTCCTATCATCATGCTCTGTCATACTTTTTTGCAGAATAACTTCGGTTGCATCAGACTTAATGCAAAGACACCACTTTAATGCAAAATGATATTTCAAAGTACATTTGGGAGTCAAAAGTATTGCACAGGCTGCTCAATTCCATCATGTCAGATATGTGCCAGCAAATTATGATAGACAAATCAAATCTTCTCGTATCGACGATATGTCCATTGATCAGGATTTGAAAAAATTTTGGTAAACAAATCTGAATTACGTACCCACAAAATGCTATAAATTAGAAGTTGAACGACTACAAATCTGCGATATCAACGCTTCAATTGGTGGCCTCTCAAAGTTCTGACTTCTTTGACATGACCTTGAATCATTTAGAATAGGATGTCCTCAAAATTCAAAGGGAAATTTGCTTGCTTTTGAAGATGAAAGCAATAAATTCGTCGCCAGTCCTCGGAGAGCCAAGAAAATCAGAATTTTTGTCTTTTTAGCTAAATATTCAAACATATCTCAAAACATTTAAGTTAAAACTGCTGCTCAATTATAGAATCCCAGCAATAACAGCCAGTTTGGTTTATATTGTCGTTTTTCTGGCTTGACTCGAGGATGAATTGTCATCCTGAACGATAATAATCTTTCTTGTTTTTAAAAACTTTTAGCAGGTTATTGGAAAACACTTTCTTGAAGAATCACAATGCATTCAATCTTACGAAATCATCTTTTGCACTCTATCAGGTGACTTTTGCCATTAGACCCAATGCAACCCAAAAACATGGCAGCTGCTGAATTCATTAAAGTTGACTGAAAATATTTTGTATAAAAATATTTTGAATAGCAGCTTCGTCGCTCTTATAACAAATATTTTCCTCCCCACTTTTGAGAAATATTGCACAATTCTTGAGAGAAATGTATCTTACCAAGTTAATCAGATTGAGTTTTGGTCGGATATTTTCATTAATGCTTGATGTAAAGTGAATCCAAAATTTCAGATCTTAGCCTCTTGGCAACCTTGCATAGAATTCTCTCACGACCAGCTCTATATATTTGGAACAGCAAATTTTTTGCTTGAAAATGAAGAGAACCAATTGCTCCGAAGTTCTGGGCGATTCTCTGCTAAGCATTATAATAGCAAACGTAAAGCTCTTGCTATTTCCGATTAAGCAAGACTGTTTTCCCTCAATTTGTTGACAAGAAGTATATCTTCACGATAAAATTCTTTTCACTTAGGGATACCTTTTTGCAACGACTTGAAAGGCAAAAGAGATGAAAATTTTGATTCAATGTGCTTGAAAGTCACGCCAACACATTTATCTGTATATTGCCACCAAAATTATGGTCATAGGGAATACGGTAATGACGTTGAACACATGGTTTTGGATAGCCTGTACAAATATCTTGATGTAGCTGCAGCCATTTCGAATACCCAGTGTAATACTTTTGACGTCTCAATGTACTAAGAAGACAGAGGAAGAAGTTAAACAAGCTTAGTCGGTTCTTATGCTTTTTACCAAAGCAACAGTGGCCTGGAGGCAGAGAGGGCATGTTCTCCCTGAAAATCACATTTAGGGGACGCTATACCGAGAAAGTGATATTTTATCATACCTTTTTGAGGTTTGAAGGGACACCAGATTAAGGACTGAGTGGGTGCAAACATTATAGTTTACAAGAGTTCCAGTTTTGTTGCCGATTTCTTGAATATAACCTCCTCAATGGCAAACGCAGACGGGAGGACATATTACAGCCCATGAGATCATGGTCAACATGGCATATTGTCATCTCTATGAGACTTTGAGAAAGTTTGATATCTAAATATCTTAGATGAAATTACACAATTCTCTATCTTTCAAGGACAAGTATTTCCTGGACCCCCTGTGTTATGAAGGCCACTTACAGTTTTATACGCGCAAAAGAATGATATGATTAACGATTCTCTATATAGAAAGAGCTCATTTCGACAGTACAAAGCTATTTCCTTAAATGTAAAAAGCATGTTCCAAGAAATTTTTCAAGAGATTCCCCACCACCCGTGACTTCCTTCCTTCCTTTCCATTGAACTGGCTAAAAAGAGGGAGGTTTTTATGGTACCTCTCCATTTCTGGATTTTTTAAAAACCACCCCACGCTATATTATCACTGAAAGAGTTCTAGTGTGCCATTGCTCTTTGACTTCACTTCTTCTTTCAAAATTTCCTGAGCTGTAAGCCTGAGAAAGTAAAAAAGAAAACGATGTAATGAAAAACATTGATTAATGTGATGAGGAAATACCTTTAAGTAGTTGTTCAACTTGTTGTTTCATTTCTGGTGTGACTTGAGAATGTTGAATATCACCAATTTCCTTTTCTGCATCTTCTCCAAATCGCTTCTTTGATAAAAATTTTATGCTTGTCATTTGACCACTGAAGCTAGCATCTGACCATGAAGGGCTTAGTAGATGAATGTAGAACGATCTAATTTCGTCAATGTCTTTCTTTTCGTCGCTGCCATCTTGCATCAGCTTGAGACGTTTAGAATCCAATATTGCATCTAGCAAAGTAGATGTATCCCAGTCCTGTTCACCTCCACCTAGCATCTTCAGTTTCCATTTATCTTTTATCAATAAACTTTTGAACTTATGATTCTTCTTATCAATGTCATCCTTCCATTTCTCGTCCGGATACTTTGCATCCCACAACTTTATGAAATATTTTCGCAAATGCTTGGCAACAACGTCCAAAATAATATAGGAAAGTTTTATGTAATTGCTGTTCTCAGCAGTTAGTTCCATATTGAACTATGCACCTAAAATAATCATGAAACATAGCTTTATTTCAAATTATTGTTATTCCTTATTAAAATTCTACAACCTTTTCCGAAGAATTTGATACTAGGCATCTTTCTGAACATGTTGTATAACTTTGCTTGATGCAGAAGTGCTACAAATGCATCATATTTCATAATGGAAGACTAAAGATTAGATGGCATTCATTCTCTTAACAATTACTTTACCAATCCTGAACTGATGCTCTTATGGTAAATAATTATGTCTGCAAAAGTGTATACGGAGCAGGTTCCTATTAAGTAATTCCTTTGTGAATTTGAACCAATTAGAAAATCTCAAAACAAAATCAAAACTTGGCATCACAAAATGAGAGCACAGAAGAAGGGAGCACTGAAGTCAGAGCTACTGACATTTCACTTGAAGAATGACGTGTTGATGGTTTTGATGTCAAAAAAGCAGGGATTAGTCATGGAGGAGCTCTTGGACCACAAATCCTTCTCCTTAAATTCATAGTGAAGTTTTTACGGGAGTTCAGCCTCCCTTGTGACTTCCAAGTTATTGATAATATATGATAAATTTTTTTACTTCCTTTTAGATTTGCAAATTAATTCCAATATTTGTTTAAATAATAACATAAGTTTCAAACTAGGTACGGATTTCGTTATCAATGGAAAATCGATGAGTGAATAGAAGTTGTATTGTGGAATTCTTAGTGTTATTGTTCTTCAGAATTCTGTTTTGCACCTCCTTTGTTACAAATGTTGCACTATACCCCTGATGCAAGAAAATATACAGGAAAGTATTACGTTGATTTTGAGGTACAAAGAAGCTACATTAGATATTAACCTTTACTTTAATCCTGATTCTCGATCTAGAAGGTTAGGCAAATATGCATACTTTTAAAAATTCATTTGTCATGCTTCTTGATAATTTCCAGTTCTTTCCATTTCACATTAAGGTCCAGTTACTGAACATTAGTTAATGAGAAGTATGAATAGGACAGATGCATTTTTGGCTAATACCTGTCCTGTTGTTTTGCTGTATAATGATACAGAAAATACGAATATGGCAATGTGAATGTTTGTCACATGCCCTATGGCCTGTTTTTCTCTGTTATGGATTCTTGCTTGAAAGGGAGAGTGAAGCAAATTCCAAAAAACTTCAGTAAGAGGAAGAAATGATTTAAATGGAATGCAGGGAGAAGATCTATCTAAAACGGCGAAAAAGTAAGATAAACGCTACAGGTACAGATCTAGACAAAAAGATAAAAGATTGTTACATTTGCAGCGCATTTCCCATTTATGATGCTAAGATGCTATCAAAACGCCAATCAATACAGATTGTGTGCTATCATTTACAGCTATCAGTTATAGATAGCACACTCTTACTAGGGAAAAGTGATTTGTGCATGAAATATGCCCAAATCTTCAGTATAATATTTTGTCATACTAGCTTCTCCTAAATAAATACATCAGCAACATATTTCTCATTTAGCTTGGGAATGATTCAAGAATGATATTGTCACATATTATTACAATCTTGACGCTATAGTGTGGGAAAGTATTAAATCTATCCCTCACTATATGAAAAAAGTGATTGCAACAGAAAAATACAGGGAAAAGACCTACTTCAAACTAACATAGACACATTTGAAGGATACTCAAAACGAGATTAGTTATGTTCCAACTAACACCTTTTAATAACAACTTTTAGCAGAAAATGAAAGCCTATTTAAAAAAGGCCTATTTTTTGTAAGTAGCTTTGAAGGACACGAATGAACAGACGAGTCAGTGTAGTAAAGGACTTACAGCTGCAAGGGATAAAGAGATAATTTAGAAGGTAAATGCGAGCGCATTGACGGTTTATCAACATCAGCTGCAAAACTATGATGAATCAATACATGTTGCTAGAAAAATGAATGTAGGGTTTTAATAGGTGGTGACCAACTTGATAGCAATGCAATTATAAATTCAGAAGGATTCATTGAAATGAATGTCTTGATTACAATGAAAAAATTAGATAAAACACATCCTATTTACTAACTCTAGACCCATTAGAAATGTCCATCATTGATTTTGAATAAAAAACTATGCACAAATCCATAGATTAAGTAAAGCTGTCAAATCCTTGTTGATACATGAACACTTATTTGAAATTCTAATAAAACAGAAATACTTAGCTAATTGCCTTTTTATTAAGATGGAAAAAAATTTTTATCAATAGAGTCAAGAATCAGCAAGAGAGAAAACTTCAAATGGAGACACCGCTTTTGCTCCTTGGAACATTTAACTAAAATCCTATACAATTATAAACCGATTAGAGATATCCCTTATTAATTTTAGATAGAATATTATATGCAAATCTATAGATGAAATTGCGCCACAAACTCTGCATTTTAAATATATATTTCAATCTTTTGAAATTCCGATAAGCAAAAATATTGATTAAGCAAAATAATTAATTACCTTAATAGCAAAGTAATTTTTGATCAAAATCTTTTTCCGTTCAAAGCATATCTTGATTCTACACAGAAATGTCCTTCAACTACTTTTCTATCAGAATGCATTGCGAACAGAGAAAAGCTAAGGCAAGGCGAATTATAGCAGGATGCATAGAGGCACTCGTCTTGATCTATATCAGGAATATATTCTCACAAATTACATTACATACTACATACGTATACTCTAACAAAAGTAGCTCTTCTCAACACTTGTTAACTATAAACTTTGTTTCTTATGAACAGGGCACACAACAATTCGATAAGAGACACATGCAGTAAAGAATACCCATATTTACAATCAGTGGCAGAGTGGCTAACTCTTTCGGTCCGGGGAATTGTTTATTAAATCAACACATGAACTCTATATGAAATCTAAACTGGTGGGTAGAAATATTGAAAACGGCTGAAAATTTTGGTATACATCTACAGCTTTAAAATCAAGTCTTTTTTATATTGAAATTGCACAGTTATCCTCATTTATAATCAAACGATTTCCCTGCTTAATGCAGCCTGCCCTTCGTGCATTCGCCCGAATGACCCGACCAGCCAATCGAATCATTTTTACAATCATATCAAAGCAGCCATGAACGACACAAATGTCGCAGTCAACAAGGAAGGCCTAAATCTACAAATACATGGAAATCATAACCTACCAAAGGTGCTTGCCTAGACTATGACCCAATCAATTTGCTCACAACAAAAATACATCAGACCAATGCTCCTTTTTCATCAAAATAGATAATGTTTATCTGCAGATGCTCTCAAATTTAAACAAAATATTTCTCAATCGCTACGCCCTGTTCCTTCGTCAGCAAAGGGAATAACAATCCAGCCAAATTCCATTGGTAACAGAGATCGGCAATCAACCATTCAATTTCCTACTTCGATACAATCAACTTAGGATAGCACACAAAAGGCGGCCTTTGGTGCTTTCTATTATTCTTTTCAAAACATGAGAACAACAGAGACGTCGACACAATTTCAGCCCAGGAAGAGGAAGAAAGTCTTTTAACTCTTCTACTTTCATAGCTGATATCAGTTCACGATCCATATCAGTGTCTAAATACTACTGTATCAATTCACAAGACCGTAGGACATACGCAGCTTACAAGAACAAGATTAGGTAGGGACCATGGCTCCTGATTGTAAGGTAGAAGAAAGAGGGCCTAGGGTGAAGCGCTCCTTAAAATATTTTTGATCACACCCTTTTTTACCCTAAGAAAACGCCTTTCTTGAGCACAGAGATTGGTGTTTTATACACGAATAAGCTCTGTAAATAAAAGAGCAAAAATGAAGGAGATCATGGAAAATGACAGAGAAATAAGAGTTCAGGATGATAACATATAACAACGGAAAATGCAAATGCAAGACTTCCATTAACTGTTAGAAAGTTAGAAATTAGCTCCTTTAGAGAAAATAAAGAGGTAGTGCCCGGATCCTATAGACTCCTTGAATAAAACAAAATTTGCATACATAATATCTCTTATGTTGAAGTGAATGTCAATCCTATTCAATAATTCTAGTCCCATTCGCGATATCCTCTGGAATGCACTTACGGATGATGCAAAAGCTTTTACAAATATGGCAGCATTCAAAAGGAAAGTAATAGGCTGCAAGGGGGAAAGTTGTAAATTATGCAGATGAATTCTTGGTTTTTGCTATCTTCTTCTTTTGAACTTTATCGCATGAGTATTTTAGTAACTGAAGTTAGTTTTAATTAGTTATTGTTGGTTGATGACATTGTAACTAATATTTACAGTGTACATAACCCTAACTGTAGAGAACTTGATACAAAATTAAAAATCCCTTGTTGATTTTCAATAGAACATTATGTAAAACTCCATAGATTAAGTACCGGCGACAAATTTTTTCTGTTAAAAGCATCCTTTAATCTTGTGAACTTCTGATAAACAAATAATTCCAAAGTAACTTCTTTGGAATGGGGCTAGAGAGGTTTCTTATCAAAACTGTCAAGAAAACAAGAAAAGATATATTGAGTGGAATCATTGGCTGTCCTCCTTCAAACTTTTCACTAATTTCTCTTGAGGAAAAATTAAAGGGCGTCTCCAGTGAAAACATATCAAACTTACTCTCAGCACAGCCCAAAGTCACACCATTGAATTAGCTACAAGAAGTTATGTGCCGAGACACCTTCTGTTGGGGGAGATGATGATGTAGATTAAGTTTTATAATTGAAAAGACAGACTAACAAATATCCTAAAATTTATGTGTTTCAAACAATTACATTTTCTTTTGAAAATAGGAGTTGAATAGAAATATCTTCCTTTAATAAACCACCCCCACCACTTTATGTCTAAGTTTGTTCTATTTCACGAGAATCACACCCATCTCAAGCTTGTCAATGGTTCCTTGAATACAGTCCATCCGTAAAAGAGATTCTTCTCTACAATCAGCTACGTCACTACGTAATCCCATGAGAAGCGAGCGCATGCGTTACTGGTCATTGCGGATGCTTCGTTACTGGCGTACAGACGTGGTTTTCTTTTCTCCGTACTTTTCATCATACGAAAGACATCGAATTCCCCCTGTTTCATTGGTTTTCAGTCTGTAAGTACGACCTAATTCATCAATATCAATAAGTTAGTAGTTGTTATTATTAACTGTAGTTGCTCTGAGATCCAAATATTTTATCATTCAAGGGTTAGTAAGTGAGCTGTTAGTTTTATGCCTACATACTCGTCACCAAATTTATACTATGCTCATATTAGGACAGGTGTAAGTATTTCAAAAGTTTCTTAGTTGTATTTTTCAATTTCCCTTAAATCCTAGAAAATGGACCGGCCAACGTCGGAAACCCCTTCTGAGGAAAGGACAGAAATCGAACCCTCGCAAGCAGACCCTGTTGACTTGGGGAAAACTTTAAGTAGTATAAATGACAATTTGCAAGGAATGTCCAAACTGCTACTTCACTTGGCCTCAGGTCAAAGTACCGTTTATGAGGATGTTTCCCATATTGATGATGATCAACGATCCTCTCATCTTTTGCCCACCGGGCATCCTGACACGCCCAAAGGGCATTATGACACGCTCAACGAGCAATTTGATATGTCCACCGGACATTTTAGCGCCCAGGTTAACAACCACGGTACTTCCAGTGGGAAGCAACGTTTAGGGCCTGCATTAAGCTCTAGAAACGATGTAGATGCCAATGCGATTGATGCCCTCAGTATTCATGCAAGCGACTCTGAGGACGACGAAATTCCCCTCGATAAGGCCGTAGCAGATTTGCTCTCTCAGGCTAAGGATCTTCCTGAACCAAATGATGCTCATGGTTTGTTAGATACTCTCGCCCAAGCTCTCGAGGCACCATCTGATGTGTCAGATGCTATCAGCCCGAAATTGGCTGAAATAGTTAACTCCCGTTGGGGTAAATTTCTTCCTCCGGAAACACTTAAGCCTATTTTGGCGAAATATTCACGTCCAGCAAATTGTGAGACATTTTTTCCTGTAAAGGTCAATAAGGAGGCTTGGGAGAACCTTAGGATGGATAAGAAGCAACATGACTTTCGTCTGGCTCACTTGCAGCAAACCATTCAAGCAGTAGCTATCATCTCTCTTCAAACGACCGAATTTTTACTATCCAATTCCCTTATCAGTAATGACCTCAAAAGCACCCATATTAGTGCCAATGTTGATGCCCTAGCTCTTCTAGGCCATGCCACTGCGAGCCTTTCATCTCTTCGCAGAGCCTCACTCAAGCCCACCTTCAAGCCAGAGTATCAGTCTTTATGCAATAAGACTGATTTAGAGTCCCACAGCCCTTTCCTTTTTGGGGAAGATTTTGGGAAAAGGATAAAGGATATTGATGAGTCCCGAAAAATTGGACGTGCTTTCAAGGCCCCTGGAGGTCAAAAATCTTTTACCCAGTTTGCAGTCTCTGCTCGGAGGGCTCCATCAGGTTATCACCCTTATCGAAATCAATCCAAGCGCCCACAAAATGATTTTTTATGGAAGGGCTCCCAATTCCCACCCTTTCGCAAAAAGCCGTACTTCAATCGACGTCCACCTCAGAAAAGATTCAATCAACAGGAAAAGCAATTTTAAGACAAATGGATAGCTCATGTAGCGTAAGTGATTTTTCTTCCTTTATTTGTACTCTTAAGGATCAATTTCAGATCCAATGTGATACTTTTAAAGCTGGGCGTGTTGCTACCTTTTTACCAGCTTGGCAACGCCTTACTAATGACCCACAGATACTGTCGGTAGTTGCTGGAGCCCACATAAAAAGGATACCATAGCCAGATGGGTAAAGGAGACGCTAAAGCTTGCTGGAATAGATACCAGCAAATTTTCTGCCCATAGTTGCCGAGCTGCTTCTACATCAGCTGCCCACAAGGCTGGGCTATCATTGCCCGAAATTATGGCTGCAGCAGGATGGTTCAATGCAAGGACATTCGCACAGTACTATTGCAAAACTATAGACAAATACAATTTCGGACAACATATTCTAGTCTCTTCAAGTACACTTACTAGTTAATTTTGCAGCCCAAAGAATATCTTACTATATAGCCAGTGTTATTTCTCTATGCTTATATTCTTTAACCATTAACTTTATTTCATTGGTTTCTTTAATATTGAATCCTTA
>WIPJ01000226.1:29705-50937 GCA_018155075.1 Cassiopea andromeda
CGCCATCATCGTGCATTAGAACAAGAAAATCATCCTCCATCTTGTGGGGAAACTGAATTTTCGTGCCTGATTTGAGTCGTCTTGATCAATCGTAACTGCAAATTGGCTAGCTCATCAAAACGCCTCAGCTACATTAGTACCTAGTCCCCCGTGAGTCGTCTTCATACTGCGCGTCGCAAATCGTAAACTCACTAATAAGAATCCAGCCAGAATTCCATTAGTAACAAAGATCGGCAATCAACCATTCAATTCCCTACTTCGAGACAATCAATTTAAGAAAGCAGACAACAGGCTGCCTTTGGGGATATCCATCAATCTTTTCAAAACATGAATACAAAAGAAGCGTCAACACAATTTCAGTCCATGAAGAGGAAGAAAGTCTTTTAACTCTTATAGCTGATATGATTTCAAGATCACACCAAATTCACTGACTTTTCACCTGGTGTAATTCGCTATTGACACTTTCCAACGGTATTGTGTATGCCATATTGATTGACTGCGCTGCATGATTGGTCCATTGCTTGGCAATTGTTCCAGGTCTCATTGGTGATACCTCTTTTCTGGGCATATCTGTACATGCCTAGAAATCCTCCATTATTACACATGCCAGCAATGCATAAAAGTAAAACAGTAATTTAAACACTGCTAAGAGAATAAATAAAAAGTGTACAATGTAATTAAAGCTACAAGAAAATGTAACTCTAGCACAGTCTAGGGCAGGACTAGGCAAAAGGCCATGCTCACACCACTTGTGCAGCGTGTGGCCATGCAAAGTGGTGCACAGCAAGTGCACTCAAAAACTTAAGATAGTATGTGAAACAAAGTACATTGCTAACTTGTCAATAATATTGACTGCCAGAGTTTTCCAAGAGCATAAAATTTCTCAAAGTTAATACAAAATTCTTTGTTCAGAAAGAAAACTGCTAAAGCGTCACTGTCAAAAATCTTTTTGGGATTAATGTATGTTTTCTGGAAACAATCAGCCTCAAAGTCTTTTTCTCAGCATGCCAAAAGCAAGATTCCTGTAATTTTTGCATTTTCCAAGCCCTTAAGGCCTATACTTAAAGAAAATATACACTGAAGCAAATCTTGCTTATGGTGCTTTAAAATTTTCACCTCTATCTGTTAACTTTAAAGTGAGAAAAATATTAACTTTTGTGCAATTAGCTCATATTACATAATCCAAGCAATTTCAGAAATAAGAACGTATTGGAAGCAAATGTTATTTTGCAGAAACAGTGATTGGATGTGGAACCAACACAGACAGGATTGGAAACCATCAAGTCGCCAAGTACTTCAATTTCCTTCCACTTTTCATTCCTGTCATTGCAAACAGTTTTTGGTTATAATTCCTAATAGCAATGACTCTTCTTTTCACCAAGACTCAGTAGTTGTAGGTGTAGTGTTACCCTTGCTTTGCATTGTGGATGAGTAATACTTGCCAGCCTCCCTTTCAATTACCTTGGTGCTTCTGCAAAAGTCACTTAATAGAGAGTTAAACTGTGCAATGATGCACGCAGTTGAACTTTTACTTTTGTTGATTGGTGTATCGGCCTGAGCAAGGATGGACAAAGCTATCCATGCGCACAGGGCCGCATTTAAGTCGGTTGGGGCCATGGGCCCAGACTTGATTTGGGCTCCTTTAAGTACACCTAAAAAATTTTGTCACGTGTATAGTACCAAGCGCCCTGTTAGCATTAGTTTTTATGGACATGGTCGCAAGGTAAGTTTATAAGGGGACTTGTAATTCACTGGTTTTTCGAAATTTTGCTCGGGGCCCCCTAAATCTAAGAAGTTTAGGGGGCCCCTGGGCCCGGGCCCAGTGGGCCCATGGATAAATGCGTCTCTGCATGCGCAATGGCAAGCTTCAGACAGTTTCATACGATTTTTCGATAAGCTTTGCTGCTCGTGAGCAATTTAATGTTAGCTGCCACCATACCTAATATCGATACATCAATAGTCATTTTGGCAGCAATATAACGGTTTTTTGACATAGAACGGCTGTAGAACAGTTAAAATATGCAATGATTTAAACCGTTTAAATCATTGCATATTTTAACTAGTTGAATGGGGATCTTATTTTTTAAAAACATGTGCTGCAATCAGTTCCAATTGCTTCCTGTCGATTCACTATTCAGGCACCCCGATGTAGGGGGGCCGGGGGGCCATGGCCCCCCACTTTTTTGCCAAAATATCATAAGAGGAAATATTAAAATATCCTTTGTTATTACTGATTATCGGTTCAAATCGAGGATTGCATGAATGAAAAGGATAGGCTGCTAGATAAGAGAAATTTATAGCAGTGCTGAGTGATTATTACGCCGACTAAACTAAGACAGGCATGTCCAAAGTCCGGCCCGCAGGCCAAATCCGGCCCTCGGTCAAATTTTATCCGGCCCGCAGCCTAGTCATTTTTAGGCAGCTTTTCAAAAATAGCTCGGTCTTATGTTTTACTGATGTAGTGGATCATTTTCAAATCTAACTGATGAAAGGTGTCTGATACCAAATGTCATGATCATCATTTACATCCTAATGGTGAATCCAGCAACAAGTGCAACACAAGAAAGGTCTTGCTCGCTCGCAGAATTAAAACCTGGCAACGAGCAACCATGTCCCAACGAAGGTTCAATTCTCTAGCCATTCTTAATTGCCACAAAGATGAAACTGACAAAATCGATCTAGTTTCTGTGGAAAATGACTTTGTTAGCAAGCATAATGAGCGATATCGTACCTTTGGAAAGTTTGTTAAAGACGATTTCAATGTGTAAATATAAGTAAAAATGTTTTGAGTGGGGATACTTGTCGACAGATACTTTTAGTTATGTTTTCTATGAAGTACTAGAATTCCTAAAGCACTTAAACAACTTTTGATGATTTTCAATTAAAAAAATGCAGGCCTAAATGTAAAGATCACGTCTTTAATTTGAAATTGGATTTGTGATTGTTAGCAAATGATTGATAAGAAGAGTAGCTGTGTAGCTTAAGCATGTAAACTTTTTTATTACTCTGTTAACTATGTATTCCAGCCCTTTTGGTTCTATTAAGGTTTTATAATAATTACTACAGTGCCATTGTTTAAAAACTATTACAGTTTTATAATTGCCTTAGAAAAATAACATTAGATAGCGTGTATGTAGCAAGATTATTGTGTTTGCAGAAATTTATTCTACTTTTCTCCTACTTATCACTTGGTTCAGACTTATAATCGCCCTATTTCAAACAAAATACCCCCTAAGAGTACCATCGGACATGCTCCCCCATTTGGAAATTTTGGCCCCCCACTTTCAAAATCGCATCGGGGTGCCTGCTATTTAGTGCTTGCAATTCAAAATTTCTTAATCCTTCCTTTCAGGAATTGTTACTTTTCAAGCTTTTCAAATACAATTTTGGTGTAAAAAAGGGCATTGGTCACATGCATAGTTCAAAAATCTTTCTTGGGGGTTCCGCCCCCAAACCAAATTCCTTCCTTGTGGCCATAATGCATTCTTTTCTTTCAAGTAGCTCCAGCTTCCACGCCTCATCGTATCAACAAAATGTCTGTTCGGATCTTTCCCAAGGGGTATCCCTACGAGACGGTCTTGCCTCCATTTGGATAGAAAATACTGCCAACCAATTAGAAAGCCTAGTTAAAATTGCTACTTAAAGAGAAAAAGGCCAATGCAATTGTTGTATATTTCTCATTGACCATGCTACGCATTTGCAGTTAGGTTGCAGGGGGAGTAGTAACCTTGTTTTCTGCCAAATGACCGTAACCTGGGAAATGAGCAAAACCTCGTTTTGGATTTTGGTAATGGCGGACAAGATGGCGGCGAAGCTGTGGAGAAGGGCCTAAGTTGGCGTGAGAGGTGAATTAGGTTACTACCAGGATGAGATAACGAATTGAAACAACGCTTGCCTGCACAGCAATTTGAAATCAACTGAAATTCAAAAATTATACTCTCAGAAACAAATAGGGGCTCATACATTTATGACGTCTAAACAATATTCGCAATTTTTGACAATCATCCTCCTTGTCGGACATAGTCTTAAATCCTTAGACCCCCTCTCATTCGACGTCTAAATCATGTTACCACCCCATCCCCCAAACACACATAATGAAAGCGACCAACTGAGAAATTTCATTTCCCATAAAGAATACAACTCAACAGATGCATTACACGTTTTCGTTATATAGAAACCATCATTTCTTGACTTTCCCAAAATTGCACCTGAGATTTCCTTAACATTTTCATACCTTTTACTCCATTCAACTGGTTAAAATAGGCAAAAATTTCTTTGTTAATTTTGCATACTCGAATCTAACTTTCATCTTTAACTTTTTGAATGCAATAATGACGTAGTATCGAATTTTACAAACGCGCTAAATTATACAAATTAAGCCTCGTGACTTTCTCAAGATCTTGGCAATTTGGACCTCATTCTCTTGTAAATTGTTTTCTCATAAATAAAACGTGTAACGCATGTAATAAGTGCTGGATATGTCCTCATCAGGACGTATTTAGATGATTTTTGAGAGGGGGTGTAGAATTATTAAATTTGCAGGGGACCACACCCTTCAGAAGTGCTGGGAAACACACCCCTTTATAATGAAGTCACTCCAGTTTAGCACCTTCGTTGTTGCCCATCTTAGAAATTCGTGTTTTGATAAAGACACCTCAAGGGACATCCAAATTCTCAAATACTCCCCCCCCCATTCCGCATCGCCTAAAAAAGTCTAAAACTCAGTGAACCCCCACCCCCTCTTTGCCGACGTCATATACATATCACCCCTATATTTACTACATCAATTACAAAGTTGCATTACTCTATCATAGTTCAAGACTTGCATTGTGCTGGTTGAAATCAAATCATGGCAGGATAGGCACACCCCACGAACAGTCTTTCTCGATTCCGATGTTGTAGTAGTCTCCTTTTCCACCCTTGTACGTGCTTGTTGGCAGCCTGAACCAGCCTTGTTCTCCCCATGGTTGCCCCCATGAATTCCTCACGACCCAAAATTCGGTCCCGTTTTCAACACCCCAGCCGACAACAGAAACGGCGTGGTTGATTGTCGATTCCTGGTTGTATTGGATAAATATTCCACCTTTGTAATTCAACAAGGCTTGGCTTGCCATGACACCACATGAAATTGGCCCACGCTTGTAGAGTTCCGCCATCATCTTCTCTCGGCCGCTTACACGTCCTAAAATCAGAATAGAACAACGCATAAAATTTCCAGAGTTTCCAAATACTGTTACTTTGTCTCAGCAGATGTGACATATCTCCCTTACTATTTTAGGACTTTCTCGTCCATTTTTAGGAGGAAATTTCCTTCTAAGTCAAATCACATTTTCCAAGCCAATCATGTTCGGAAAAAGCCGAATTTCCGAGTTTTGGCTGAGAAAAAGCCAATTTGGCAACACTGCAGTGCACACGCATTACAGGCAGCAGATAGTAGTTGTAGATCATCTATTTAGGTATTTAGCTTGGAGCAGGTTTAGTACAGCTTTTCTGGCAGAAAGTTCTCTGATTTCTTGTATAAGTTGTGCAGTTTTCCTTGACCAATAAAATGAATATATGTATATACATAGTATTCCCTGATTTTTCCTAAAATGCTATCGTTATTCCCTGACTAAGTATCAAAAGATTTTGCAGTTAGACTTCATATCTACGAAATTTATCTGATACTCAGTGACTTCATTTGCATACATTAAAGATCCCTTCAAGTCAATTTTTTGCAAACGTACTGAGCCTTCCTCAACACTGGCATAAATTTAAGACAAGGAAATTCTTAACAATCAGAGAGACGATTGTTTTTAGCAAAGGAAAGGGGAAGAATTAGTAATTAGATTGCTGGGGTGACTCTCAGTTCCTCGATTTTATATTTGAGTCTCTACATCTATTAAAGAACTTTCCTTTTCATATTTACAGTATTTATTCGCTTTATTTAATAAACTGAAACAAAAATGGAGGGCCCCTTGGAAAAGAGCACTTGCTGAAGACCACCCTCCCAAAAATGAGAATGAAATGAATTTCAAGACACCACTTCAAGCAAAATGTCTTCAACGTCACTTACCAAATTCACTGACTTTCCACCTCGTGTAATTAGTTATTGCATGGCATACTCCAAATGTAGTGCAAGTGCCACATTGATTGAATTTGTTGCATGACTGGTCCTTTGCTTGGTAGTTGTTGCATGTCTCGTCGGGAATACCACTTTTAAAGGCGTAACTGTAGACGCCTAGAAATCCTCCGCCATGACATGTGCCAGCATTGCCTAAAATAAGAAAATTGATGTACAAAGTTAGGCAAAAACATAACAAGAGTGTAAGGCAATTAAAGCCATAAACCATAGAGCCAACACAGTCTTGTTGCTGTTGTTGTTTACTTTGTTTTGAGTAGGCTGTGAAACCTAGCATTTTGAGCTAATTTAGGCCTACTATGCATGACGCCTCCAGGCATGGGAACCCTAGTTTAACATCCCTCTTAGTTTTGAATCACTAAAATCTACAATCATCTCTACACTAAACGTTTTTATCTGCTCGACTAACTTCTCAACAAACAATCAAAAAATACGGCCTAAATTATCCTTAAATGAAAATCCTATTAAATCCCATCCTACTTGGGCAAATAACGATCTCAAATCTCTACTTAAACAACCATCCCTATCAATCAATCGCTCAAAAATAATTCCATCTTTCCACGAGCTTCTATCCTTTGCGATCGAATAAACTCCCCTCGTGATATGAATTAAATTACTACTCTATTGTTCTAACTCAACAAAACATCAATCAAATTCCCAAAAATAACATCACTGAAATCGGGGCAGTTCTAATCCCGACAGTCCCTTCCGGGGGACTGCGGAGTGAGTTGTGTTGGTCGTTCATCCGGAGGTCGCCCATCCAGTTTCTGACCGTACAAAACCATGCTTAACTTCAGTTAAGCTAGTAGAACTGGCTGGGCCGCTTTGCCACTCACCCCGCTAGGCTGTTTAGTGGTCTTCATCAAAATGCACTTTTCCTTTGCGGCATTGTATGGGTTCGACTAAGCTGGAAGCAAAATATGTTAAATTTACAAGTAAACCATCGTTAATGCTTAATGAAATCGAGCAGCTTCTGTTCTCAATATTTTTGCAGATTTTACATGTGGCAACAATGCTTGAGAAACAACACAAAATTATGTTGAAGAGAGTTGTGTACACATTTAATTATCTTGAAGACAACCATTTTAGTGGAAGTATTAGTTGTAAAAACTATAGTTTCTTAATCATAATTTAACCCTGATTCAAGAAATCTAATCTCCACTATAGTTTGCAACAACTTTTTATGCAAGGAGTATAAACGAAATCAAAACATTACAGAAGCGTCTACTTACTGCAATCTAGAACATTCTGTACAAACAGCAACAATAATTCATGACAATATATGTTTTACTTTATGATAACTTATTACACCATGACTACATAATTTTACTGCAATTTAGAACAGTTTGCACAGACAGAAATGATAATTTATGATGCGCTTTAATTTATGCTAATTTATTACACAATGGACATTAATGCAATCAAATCACTGCAGAAGCATCTACTTATTGCAATCTAAAACACTCTACACAGACAAGAATGATATGCTTTAATTTATGATAATTTATTACACAATGGATATTAATGCAATCACAACACTGCAGAAGCATCTACTTATTGCAATCTAAAACACTCTTCACAGACAAGAATGATATGCTTTAATTTATGATAATTAATTACACAATGACTATGTATGGAACTAAAATACTATTGGAGTGTCTACTTACTGCAATCTAGAACATTCTGCACAGACAGTAATGCTGATGGCCAGACGCCTTTACGAGCAATGTTTATTCTGTCTGCCAATGCACTTGTGGTTCCATGTGCCCAACATGAGCCACAGTACTGTGGAATGTGCTGGTTTCGTGTTTGGCTGACGTAGTTCTTTCCTTTGATGTTCCGCCAGTCCCAGGCCT
The DNA here is from genome assembly GCA_018155075.1 of Cassiopea andromeda. Taxonomy (NCBI): domain Eukaryota; kingdom Metazoa; phylum Cnidaria; class Scyphozoa; order Rhizostomeae; family Cassiopeidae; genus Cassiopea; species Cassiopea andromeda. The sequence goes on from WIPJ01000226.1 coordinate 37,683, forward strand.
TTGGAAGGTTCTCACTTTTCATTGTCTTATGCGGAAGCGGGGTCTTTCTGAAAAAGAATATGTTCATCAAAATTGCTAATCTCACTCTTTTGCCTCTACTTGTGTGTTGCGTGTTACTTACGTGTTACGTGCTACTTTCGTGTTGCGCATTGAGCGTTCGAGTCTCAAATTTGGGTCATCATCATCTTGTATCCTGTCTGATCCAGAGATTGATTTCCTAATGAGTAACCTTTTTCCATGCTTTTCTGTCATATGCGTCATGGATAAAAGTGGTTGTGCTTTTACCGAACTGTTGCAAGTGTCTGTCGTTGTTTCCCTCATGCTCTTTTTCCAGGTATCAATTCAGTTAAAGATAGATGCTCCAATTTCTCTTTTCTGATTACATGACCCAAGAATTTCATTTGTCTCATTTTGATCGATTTCAACAATCTTGTGTTATGGCCAATTTGCCTTAGGACACTTTCATTTGACAAATTTGGGCATAGAAAGAATTAAGGGAAAATTCTTCTCCAATTAATTAGTGGAATTAACAGGGGCGGATCCAGAGCTGAATCTTAGGAGGGTACTATTGTCTTTTTCATGCAACAGTTTCTTTAAATTATTGCTTACTATAGGAAATGCTACCATCTTGAGGCATGGTCCCCCTTGCCCATTCAGTAGATCCGCCCCTTGCAAGTAATCAGTGACAGTTTTTCAATAAAAAATCAGGGAACAGCAGTGGTGAAGTTTGCAAGTGCTTTAGAAATACCGAGCATTTCTGAGTATTTTGCCTCTAGTAATTTGCTCAATGTTGGTGGACTTGATGGTACATAGCAGGCACCTGCCCTACCATTGTCCCTACCCCAAAAGACTGCAACTGCATATAATTGGCCTATTAGCCAGACTCTTGGCTGGAAGTGTTGACCTGGAGGGGCAATACCTACCCATCTGCGCCCCTGAATGAGGCCTATATTATCTCAAACTCACCGAGATCATTCTAGCAGTTACATGTACTTTTGGCAATGGAGTTTCATATTCCAAGGAAAGACCAAATACCATTTTCACTTAGTGTCAACTGATTGATGGTTCCATTAAGAAGACTATCTATCTTGAAGAACAGTGATGTCAAAACCTGGAGGCATGACGTAAGCATATGGGGTGTGGGGACTAGTGACAACTGTTACACAATAGGTTTACTGTTCCATGTCTATGAGGTAGTTTTATTTCTATATATCCAGACATTGTTTGTGAGTCATCTGTTTCCATGCCATTACCCATCAGTTGCCATCTTATGTTGTAATTGCCCTTACGTAATTAACCTCTCTTATTTGTTTTTCATGTGTCTGTCGTAAAAGCCCAATGCTGCATTGTGTTGCTCAGTCGTTAATAATAATAATAATAATAATAATAATAATGAGTATTTAACAGATCCATTACAGATGGCTTTTCACTGTTAAAGTTACAATACTGCTTATATATATATATATAGTTTGTTAAAATGTTTACAGAAAAAGGGATGTCTCTTAAAATTAAAGTTGATTACATTGTTCAGCTCTATTAATCAAAAATTTGTTTACTAAAGATAAAAAAGTATTATAGTCTGAGCAGTTTCTTATTTTATCTGGCAGGGAGTTAAATAGTCTAGCCGCGTTATCTTGAAAAGTTCCACTCTCTTTGTTTGGTATTTCCAGTGATTTGGTGCCATTCGATCTCAGTTCTCTTTTATTTTCTCTCACAGTCAGTTTTAGATAATAAGGCCACGTTTTCGAGTTCAAAGCAGTCGCAAGAAGAACTTCACGTTAATAGAAGTCGCAAGAAGAATTTGACAGCGTAAGCCTCCGTGAGTTTAAGCTGTCGTGAGGTTGAGTTAACGTTGCTGTTCTGTTGATTAACGTTACCATTGTCGTAGAGATTCTACAAATATTACACAACACCAAGTGTCCTGATGGAAGCATTTGGGGCCCTGGTAGGCGGATTTGGGGGCCTTGGTGGAACATATCTGGAGTTCTGGTTTGCTCTTTCGTTAGGATACAGAAAGCATATATAAAGTGAGAGATTTACAACACAGTTCTGAGTTACCCCCTATTTTTCAGGACCCTCTAAAGTTTGGGGCATGGGATGAGCTATCCCCTCTTGGCGCTGTATTTTTTAACATACTGCTTTTAGGATCGCTTTAGACGTACTTTACTTGATTTTAACCACTTTCTTCTTTTTTGTGATTTATATTACTGAGGGCCCCTTCACAACCAGTACCGCTGAAGGGTTGCCCCCCAAACTATTTGAAATGAATGGATGACGGATTGGAAATATAGATTTACAAATTAGAAGAAAAACTACATTATATAATACTTATTTTCATATTACATTACTATTTAGTATGCTATTATTATACCATTTATTATTGTCACAGGAAAATACCTTCAGCCAACTAAAACATACAACTTGTATATTTCTAGCATCAGAAACAAAATTTGACTCTTTTATAAAAGAACGCTGATCTTCCAGGTATTAGCGTTTGAATTTCTGAGCAGTGATGTGCCGAGACACCTTCTGTTATGGGGGGGGGGCGTTTTGACCAATTGACCGACTTTTACTCTAATGTAAACAAGCGCTGATCTTCCTTAAGCCTAAGAGCAAAATACAGTTGAACTCATGAAATTCGAACCCCTATGATTCGAATACATGATTTTTTTATAAGAAAATCATTGTTTGGCCTGAGCCTCAATTTTCTTAACTTTTCCAGAAATTGAGCCTGAGATTTTCTTAAATTTTTCTTAACTTTTACTGAAATAAACTGGCTAAGAGTGGTTTACACTTTAGTTAATAATATTGTATACTTGAATTTGAATTCCATTTTTAGCACTTTGAATGCAATAACGACGAAATACAGAGTTTTTTGCCTATAAAAACACTTAATTTCTGAAATTGAGCCTCGTGATTTTCTTACGATTTTCTTAAGATTCTGAAAATTTGAGCCTCATTTTCTTATAAACTTTTTTCTTATAAAAAAACCTGTAATCATATTAATGGAACGAATTCTCCGGTCGCGTCCGAGTTTACTCTAAAATCCTTATAAGAAAGCTCCTATAATTCAAACTCATGTAATTCAAAACATCATGTAAATCAAATAGTTTTCTTGGCCCGGTGAGCAAATGTTGATCATGTGATTCGAATTTTGAAAATTTTTAATCCGTTCAAATGTCTAAAACTCAAATTTTTCGGCAATCGAACGTTTCAATCAATTCGAAATTTTCCAATAATCAAACTTTCTCGTGAAATTCGAACTTTTTAACAATGGAACGTTTCAATCAAATTCGAACTTTTCAATAATCGAACGCTTCGTTAAAATAGAATGTGTTCAAAAAGCGTTAAGAGGGTTTTTGTTTGTCTTTTGATATTTTACATCATTCTCAACAATGGCATCCAAGAGGAAGCACAATGGGGTGATTTTGAAAATAAAGTACAATGATCTGAAAAGGGGGCACTTTTATATTTATGAGACAAAATGATATTAAAAATTTTGTAACACTTGTTTTACATAAAAATAACAACTTATTTCTCAAATACTACGCTTCATTTTACCCCATAGGATGTTAAAACACTGATAATTTACAGCACCGTAAACCCGTTAACACTTCCCCACCAAAATGCGGCCGGAAAGTCAAACTCCTACAAATCGAAACTCATGTTATTCGAACAAATACTGAATCCCCTTTAAAATTCGAATTACATGAGTTCAACTGTATGTAATCGTCTGACTGCTCGCCAGATTTCTTCACTCATTCGGGGGGGAGAAAGAATACAGCCCCCCTAAATTTGAAGTCATCTTACGCCTATGCAAGTATTTTTATTCATGGTTCTATTCATGTAGCAACACTGTAGTCTGCATTAGGGGTGGCGTCAGAAACTTTCCGACGGGGGGGCTGACTCTTCCCTAGAGGGGGCTAAAATACGGTTAGTAGCGTACCATAAATTGATCTGCATGAGCAAAACATGGAACTGAAACAACTTCGGAAAGGAATTCTAAAGAAATCCCTAAGCAAATTTCCCCTTTGAATTTTGCAGATAACAGTACTTGCGTCATTGGTCTAATGCTTGTTAAGGTAGGTCAATTGCTTGGGTTATGTAATCAGATTAAACTAATGACTGTTGATATGAAACGCTCTTGTCCAACTACAATGTCTGTTTACATGCATTTCTGCTTGGTTTCTTGCTAGGCCGTAGTACAATGAGCTAATCTCGACTATTTGGTATGACCTTCAGCACAGGTATTTAGGCCATCGTTGGCAGTCACGGTGAAAGTGAAACATACATAAACTAACAAAATTTCAAACTCACATGATTTCTTTGATGCCCTCGTCCATCTCTGGAATAAGACATGGTGCCTTCGTGTATTTGAGACTTTCTGCGTACATACAAAGCCCAAGAAAAACTGCTAGGGTTTTCACAAACATTTTCCCAGCTGTTTCAAAGACTCGTTCTTTCTACTCTGACGTCTAGAGCTCCGAATGTGTTGCCGGTATCAAACATCACGAGACCCGAGGAATCATCTTTTGCTAGCATCTTAGGACCCAAGCCTCCGTTGTCAGGTTCACTTCCATGGCAAAGCCGGAAATGTTAACAAAACTCTTGTACTACGCCATGACAAGGCTAACTTTAAAATGCTGTGGCCTAGTCATACGTAGATAGCAAAGGAAAAGCTATCCAAACAAACAGAATAGATACACTAAGGAGACAAAAGTTTAATAACTGAATGCTAATATTTAAGATTTTAAAACTCCAACAAATTTGGACGCCATTGTGATTAGGGTGTTGTGATACTTTTGTTTCTCCAGAGTATGTAGATGTATCATTAGGACGTCAGTTCTTGGCATTCTGTGATTTGTTGTGGGGTACCAAACAATGCTCTTTCTCTCAATTTTTCAGGGGGCTCAGTCCCCGTAGCATTGCCCAGATGTGGCTAGAGCCCACAAGCCTCCAGGTAACCGGGGACTGAGGGGAAACGATGCGAACCCTTTCATTTCCGTCTTTTAACTGGTTTGTGCTGCATCATGCCGTTGTCAACCCAGAGGACATCCCCAAGATCATGTGGTATCACGTGGCTAATGTAGTATCACATGATCCGCTTTCATAACAGGGAAACGGACTAGTTGTTTTCACTTTGTTTCAGTTCGAGCAAAATGGTGAATCTTAAAGGCCTACCTGTTTCGAGTCTCATTTGCATCATTCTAAGCTTTGCAATAACGGGATATGCGTTTACACATGTAAAAGAGTCTTGCTTCAAACCAGAATTCGACAAAGGAGTAAAGGAAGTAATGTACGTACATCCATTTGTTTCTTAATGAATTATTGGGTTGTCCCAGTCCAGCTTCAATTTTGGTTCAGTGTAACCAGGACGTAGCTGAAATAAATATTTAGATTGTGTGAGAGGCTTTACCTCGAGAAAATCTTATGTGACATTTTATTTTTTCACTGCACGAAGAAGTGGCAACATTCTTTTCACATACTTAAAAGCTGTTTTCGTCCGACACTCATCAGAGTATGAAAACGTCGGATAATGACCTAAAGGTTAACCAAAATATATATCCAGATGCAGTTAATGTGGTAGGATGCGCCTAATTGGCCCCAATTGTGACTTATTAACATTGTTTACTTGAAGAGTCCCAATGAGTGTCGGATGAGGAAAGCTTTTAAGTATTTCAAAAGAATGTTGCCGCTTTTTCGTGCTGTGGTAAAGCTCTGTAGTACCAACAGACTTTTGTTTTTTCTTTAGTAACATTAGTTTATCAAATGATCCTGAATCCAGTAAGTTACTCTGCAAAAATATATAGTTTGCCTTCCATCCCCGCGTACGTTTTGTCCCTGCGTGTAGTCATTAGTATTGACAGGAGTAAGTATTGAATTACTTGCTTATTTTCCTCTCATGTTGTTTTACTCTACATTGCAAAACATTTTTATGCTTTTCGTTCTCTTTCGGATTATATATTTCTTGGAGAAATCGCTATCAGATTCCTCCTCCATTATTGATCCTGTTCGTAGTTCATCTCAGTTCATGTAATTTAAATTCCACAGCATGTAATTTACAGTTCTAATTATGCAAGCCAATGACTAATCTACAGACATATTATTACATAAATTAATACAGTGATGCAGAAGATTCATGGAGTATTACAGAAAATTGATACATCATTGCAGAAAATTGGTACAATATAGAAACACAGGAAGGAACTAAATACATTGTATGGAAAGAATTTCTTAAAGGAAGAGCTCTCTCAATAGGGGTAACATAATCAAGGAGAGATCCCCTATCCTAAAATATTATGTGAAAATTATAGTTGACTGAAAATAATTTTATGTTTTTTACTTTAATTGGGTAATCAAAATCATGGCATCATCAAATTAGCTTTCATTTTTGTGTTGTAGCATTTGTCTAGCATGGAAATTCAAAGTGTTGAAAAAAATTGATTAGCAATGACACTTTCTACTTTATGTTTTGTAGAAAAACTCCTCGTCCCCATGAGGTTATGAACTTGAATGATTTGCCAAAAGCTCTGGATTGGCGAAATGTAAGTGAGGTGAATTATGCCAGTCAGTCAAGAAACCAGCATATTCCACAATACTGTGGATCATGTTGGGCACATGGAACCACAAGCGCTATGTCTGACAGGATTAACATAATGAGGAAAAGTGCTTGGCCATCAAACCTTTTGTCAGTCCAAAATGTTCTTGACTGTGGTGAGTCTTTGTGTCATATTTTTTTATAAAAATTTCACTCTCTGGCTTCAGCCTGGATGTTTCTTAATATTTCATAAAATCCATTCCTTTAATGTTTCTTAAATTTAAAGATGTCCAATGACAATTATAAGCCAGATTAGGCAATTTTAATGCAAGAAAAAGGATGCTCAGATTTTATGAGGCATACAAAGCATGTTCATTCTATTTTCTTACTAGTTTGATCAAGAATTAAGTAGTAAAAACAGTCTTCATAAGCTATTGTTTGAAACTCAGCCTGCCTATATTTCTTTAATGTTTCTTAATTTTTGCCCAATTTCAGCCTGATGTTTTTTATAGGTATATTTCTTATAAAACATGCGCATTCATGTACTTAGGAAACTATGGGGCACTAGGAAAACCTCCCCAAATTTTTGCAAATTTGTATGTAAATACTGCTTTGCAGCTTGCAGATTTGCCCTTTTTTGTTTCTGAAGGTGACTTGTATGTATGTATGTATGTATGTATGTATGTATGTATGTATGTATGTATGTATGTATGTATGTATGTATGTATGTATGTATGTATGTATGTATGTATGTATGTATGTATGTATGTATGTATGTATGTATGTATGTATGTATTTAATATTTAAAGTGAATAACAGAGTTAAGCTAAAGCTTTTTTACAATCTGGTTCACTGAAAATAAAAAGTGAAAATAAATATAAATAGATAGATGAATAGGTAATAAATAAATAAATAAATAAAAGAGTATTTAAATAAATTAATTAATTTGAATTTCATTTATCAATAAAAAGTCCAGCTAAAATGTCCATTTATAGTGAGTGTAATTCATACTCTTGATAATACCCATAAAGTAGTTGAAACTGTGTTTTTTAAACATTTCCTTTGAGGACGCTTGCCTTATTTCAGTTGGCAAAGAGTTAAATAATTTGCTTCCAAAGAATTGAAAGGTTTTGGTGTACTCAGTGCCATTTCCTCTTGCAATGAATAAGTTCTTTTTTCAGAATGCCGAGTGTTGACTTTGAATATATGAGCCCCCAACTCTTTGGATAACTCCTTTGCTATTGGTTGCAAGTCATAGTTAATCATGTACCAAAGAGTAATTTTCATCTTAGTAGATATGAAGGTTGTCAGTAGATACCTTCTAGCATCCAATGTGAAGTGTGTCAGTATTTAGATGGTGTGGGAATCAAAGTCAAAGGTGAAAGGTTCAATGATAGTTGTTTACATGTGCTAGTAGATGATATGTGCAAATTATGTACCAAATTGTGCATCCTTTAGATACCAGTTGCAGGGTTGCCACCAAATCAGAGAATGCAGGGGAAATCAGGAAAGTTAATTTTCAAATACGGAAAATCCAGGGAAAAAATATTTGTTGAAAAATCAGAGAAAATCAGGGAAGTTATAGAGCTACTATTGCTTGATTTTAGAGCGGTGAATTTCTCTATACTCACTTGCACATCCAGATGAGTGTGACAGTTACAGAGTTTTTCCTTTTTCAAAGCATTTTGCTCTATGTAGTCTTTTAGAATTGTAGTTGAAAGAAATGATAAGAATATCAAAGAAAATCAGGAAAAAATGATAGCACTTTGTGGAAAATATCAGGGAAATTTTGTCTTGAATTAACAGTGGCAACCCTAACTCTGCCTCTGTTTGTTACCCAATCTAAGTGGGGACATCAGAGTGGGTATCAAGCTCAGATAAAAGAGGAGAGTTGGGGTGTGGCTATCCCTGTAAAATTCAGCCTCATATCCACATGAGGACAAGAACTAAAGACTATTCAGCAATGGAGAGGACTTATTCACAATCTCAATTTGGCAGGCCAAGGGCAGCAATGTCTGTAATAGCCCTACCTGGACCTGGAGTGGTAACCCTAGATTGAACACAGTTCATAGATTTTGAAGGAATTATTTTAGCAATTAGGTGACCTTCATTAGACAATCACAAAGTCAAGTTCCACGATTGTCTAGGTAGGATGGAACCATCAACAATTATTCAGCAAGCTAGAAGATTGGGGGTAGCATTTCAGATTTGAGGGGAGTACCCTAGCAAAAAGCTAGAGCTGACCCTGTTAAGAGATTATTACCACACAAACTAGTGCAGAACCTCTTCATGAGATCCTCAATTTGGCTCAGGATAGCCCACTTAAAAATGTTTAAAAACTGTTATTAGTTGTCTCTTTAGTATTTTTACCTTACTTGTTGCTTTTTTGCTCTTAACTTTTTACCACTCTATTCACCTTTCTTGCAAATTAGTAATTACATTCATTTTGGAAAATGTGGCACTTGCTACCAGAGATAGTGGAGGCCAGAAGGAAAAAAGGTCCATGTGGGGTTAAATTTTGCTTTTATCAGAAATGTTTTTTGTTTGAAAAATAATAGTGCTATATTCACTCTGACAAACAAATATACATTTGCTTTGTTAAAAAATATATTTTTCTTGCCCTCCTATAAATTTTTCTGTCTCTATCTTTGAATCCTACACCTGTCATCATGATGTCCCTCTGTCTGTTTCAGCCCTCTTGAAGGATTCCCTGATACATCTCCTGTATTTGCAATTTTATGTACATGTTTGTTAGCAAGAAACAAGCTAAAATACTGGTTGTCTTCAGCGTGGATGTCTTCAATCATTCACCAAAATTGTGAGACTGCTCTTCTCTACCATTTCAACACAGTGCCAATATTTTGTTTGATGCATGTTACTGAGAGAAATTCAGTAAAATCTTTGAATACATTGCATTGCAACCATTGCATAGTAAAAATTAAGGCAGTTATGAAAAGTATTTTAAAGCTTCCCCTCCCTCCCCATGTATTTCTATGGTTGGAAACATCAAATACAGTTACATCATCTCCACAACATTGCTTCAAGGGGGAAGAGGGTGAAATACAAAAAAATATGCAATATGTCCAAAAATTCTGTTATCACCTAGCCATAAGTCTCAATATATTTTGTGAAGGACTGCTGATATTTTGTAATCCAGCCTCAGATTTTTCTTAACTATTTATTCAATTCTTGAAACTTTTGTTAAATCAATAGCAACCCAGATTATAAGCCTTTCTGCAAGAAACAGAATATTTTCAGGTATTTTAGGCACAGAGTGGATGTTGTTTCTATTTTTTTTCTAGTTTGACCAAACATTGTCATGTAGAAATAGTTTTTCCATTTCATGTTTGAAGCTCAGCCTGCCTGTATTCCTTAAATGTTTCTCAACTTTTTTGCTTACCTTCAGTTCCATGTTTTGTATAGGCATGTTTCTTGTAACAAAAGCATGTAATTGGATTTATTCAGATGCTTTCTGTGCTCCTTCTCTGAGTCAGTAACTTTTGTATCTTTAGCTGAAGCTGGAACTTGCCATGGTGGTGGAATGCTGGGAGTCTATGCATATGCACATAGCAAAGGAATCCCTGATGAAACATGTAATAACTACCAGGCCAAAGACCAAGAATGCAGCACATTCAACCAGTGTGGTACTTGTGTTACTTTTGGATCATGTCATCCTATACAGAACTATACTCGATGGAAGGTGTCAGAATACGGTAAATATATTATGCTTGTATGATAAATATATATAAAGTATTTGATAAATATGTGATAAATAGTCAGTAAATATATGCTCAAGACAGGGTAAACATATGATGAATATTTGGTAAATATTTGATAACTATATGATAAATACTCAATAAATACATGTTAAAGATATGATAAATATTTGGTAAATATATAATAGATATATGATAAATATTCAGCAAATCTTCAATAAATGTATGCTAATGATATGATAAATATTTGGTAAATAAATGATAAATATTCAGTAACTATTCAGTTAATCTATGCTAATGATATTATAAATATTTGGTAAATCTATGATAAATATATGATAAATATTTGGTAAATATATGGTAAGTATATGTTTAAAATATGATAAATATATGAGAATTATGTGGTGAATATATATTACATATATGATAAATATATGATAAATGTATTATACATAGATGGCAAGTATATTTTACATATATGATACATATAAGTATGGTAAATATATTATAAACATGTAGTATGAAATATAAAATAAGTACATGATACATACGAGTTGTGTAAATATATCGTAAGTATGACTATGGTAGATATATGGTAGATATGTGATAGATATAGATATCGTAAATAGATGATGGCATTCACTATATGAGCATTACTCATGAAAACGAAAGTAAAAACGTCTGAAAAGTTGAAATTTGCTTTCACTTTATAACAAGCAAAATGTTAGCCGTTTTTTCCACGAGGCTCCCAATTCTACGAACCAAAATTTATTTGACATTGTTGCTTATTCGAAATAATTTCCATTCCCTTTTGTTTTTCTTTAACAAACCCTTTAGTCATTCGATCCTGGGCTTATTAACATCATTTTATTTAACATCAGATGGAAAATGAAGCATCTGAGGAGGTGAAGTTCGTTTTCGCTCCATCAGAAGCAAAAGCGAAACGTTGTTAATTTCTTTTTCTCTGAGAGTGTAAAGCGGAGTCACCAACTTGCTAAAAATTGCACCTATTATTGAAATAATATACTGTTTTCACAAAGTACTAATGTTGTGGTCTTGTTAGTCTGCCAATTTCATTTTTCCCATAGAACACCCTAAACTGAACTACACTTTGCTAAATTGGAATCTTTACTGCCATCATCTGGCCAGGGCGTAGATATTGAGAAGTTTGTGAGGATCATTGTCCTAGAGATTTCATTCGAAAATAAGGCTATTGCCTCTCCAAAGCGCTTCTACAGGCTGATTCCTCCAGAGCATATCCTCCAGTTAAGTACTTGACCAATCATCTATAGTTAAACACAAACTTTGAATATAAAAGACCTTTTATCTATTTAATAGCTATTTTTGTTTCGCATTTCGTTACACAGGACACAAATTTGAATTACGAACTATGACCTATGAACTATAATTGATGGCAGCTTTGAAGTTGAACTATTTTCATGTGTTTTCATCCCATCCTGTATAAAAGGTTGTAACACTTTTCTGTTATTATTCTAGGATCAGTCAGTGGTCGTGAGAAGATGATGGCAGAGATATACAAAAGAGGTCCAATCGCGTGTGCCATAATGGCTACACGTGGTCTCGATGCGTACAAGGGCGGTGTATATAAAGAGTACCACTTTATGAGTTTCACCAACCACATTATCTCAGTCGTTGGATGGGGTGTAGACACCGATGGAACGGAATACTGGATTGTGCGCAATTCGTGGGGTCAACCATGGGGTGAAAATGGATGGTTTAGAATTGTCACAAGCCTGTATAAAAATGGGAAGGGTAACTACTACAATCTTGGTATCGAAGGACAATGTGCTTTTGGTGTTCCAGTTCTTCAGGGCTGAGCCTTGAATTTATGTACACCCTTGCAACTTTAATCTTTTAAAGAGAGTTGATTTTTTGGACTATCCGTGATTTTTTTGGATTTTGACTGATTTTTACTTTCAATTTCCTCTGTTTCCAACTTTGCAGTAAATATTTCTAATTTATGTCAACATTTTAGTCATAAATATAGATGTTATTTAATCTGCGCATATTGATGCCTCGTGTTTTCTTTTCTTAATGAATGGGCTCTTCCAGGTAATTGGTCCCTTGGAGGCTTTTCTAGCAATTGAGAAATTGCAGTTTAGAATTTGCGAAATAGGGAAGCTTTGCCACTCACCCTGCAAACCCGCGGCTCACGATTCTCATGCGACTTTGCTGGTTTCATGTGGTTCTTTTACTCATATTGAAGCATGGGTTTGTTACATATGTCTACTTCACTTGAATTAAAAAACATATTTCCGTATAAGAGAAAAGGATAGGGGTAATGCTCAAGTGTCCCTATGAGTTTGATGTGTCTCTTTGCTGTATCACAGTAAAGAATGCGGCTCTTAGCTTCTCACTGGTTGGCCACCTTGGCCTATTCAATTCACAAACAGCTGATTATATTGTAGTTCAGTTTCGCTTTTCAAAGAGACACCGTTGTTTAGTCCTAAGAGTCTACACGATAAATTTGCTGAAAGATCCACGATAGGCAAGCATGGTACAAAAAACAAGACTGATCTCCAAATTCTAAGGCTAAATCTAGACTTTGATAGAAAAAGTTTTAATTACACTGGACTGGAAGCCTGGAATTCTATCCCAAAACACATAAGAGAGTCCAATACACTAACCCGGTTTAAGAATGGGCTAAAAATCATTTTCTAAGCTGAAGGAAAGTTTTAAACTATTTTGCCCACGAATCCATGGAATAACGGTATTGATTTTTATATCTGTTTAGATAAATCATTCACCACGTCTATAATTAGGACTCTTAAGTGTAATTAGGATTTTTGCATTTCTTTATTTCTTTTCGATTGATGTTGTGATTAAATAAGAAATTGACAATAAATATGAGCGGGGTCTTTATTGTGCAATTCTGCACAACATGTATAGCCGTTTACTTTGCCGTTTTCCTTTATTACGTTATATATATGTATATACATATATATATATATATATATATATATATATATATATATATATA
>WIPJ01000226.1:52282-83750 GCA_018155075.1 Cassiopea andromeda
ATATTTATCTAAAGCAGTATTACTTTAGATTGTTAAAAACTATTCGTCAGAGACAACTGAGATTCGTCAGGCACATTATTAGAGAAGAGTCGATTGGAAAGCTGAGCCTTCTATATTGCCCTTGCCTAGCTTATTTTGAATTCCTAGGGTTCTAAAGAAATTGTGGGATATATTCATATCTAATAAATGATTGCCGATTCCCGTTGGCATAGTTGAGTAATTTGTTCAAAATTGACATATATTCCTAAAACCAGAGAAAATATTTTAAATCGGAAATTTCCTCAGTATGATACAAAAATGCTACAAATGATACAAAAGAGATTGATGAAGTGCTATATCTGGTCCGTCCTAAATATGGATGTGAATCATGGACCTTAAGCAAACGAGATGAGAGTCGGCTCGAAGCCATGGAATTGTGGATTTACCGTCGCATGAAAAAGATTTCATGGATAGATAAGAAAACAAACAAAGAAGTTCTGGAAATGAAGGGAGAGGAACGGAGATTGTTAAAAACTATTCGTCAGAGACAACTGAGATTCGTCGGGCACATTATTAGAGAAGATTCGATTGAAAAGCTGAGTCTAGAAGGCAGGGTAGAGGGATGTAGGAGCAGAGGAAGACAGAGACAAGATTTTCTTCAATGTCTGGCGACGGCGGCAGGAGCGAAGTCAGTGGAAATACTAAGGCTAGCGCAAGACAGAAATGGTTTTAGGAGCATGGTCGCCAACGTCAGACTCTGATACGGCACGCAAAGAAGAATTGTGTGCTTTATGGTATAATATATTTTACTGAAGATAACAAAGGAAAACTATCCAAACTAACAGAACAGATACACTAGGGGACAAAAGTTTAATAACTGAATGCTAATCTTTAAGATTTTAAAACTCCAATAAGTTTGGACGCCATTATGATAAGGGTGTTGTGATACTTTTGTTTCTCCAGAGTATGTAGATGTATCATTAGGACGTCAGTTCTTGGCATTCTGTGATTTGTTGTGGGGTACCAAACAATGCTCTTTCTCTCAATTTTTCAGGGGGCTCAGTCCCCGTAGCATTGCCCAGATGTGGCTAGAGCCCACAAGCCCCCAGGTAACCGGGGCCTGTGTGGAAACGATACGAACTCTTTCATTTCCGTCTTTTTACTGGTTTGTGCTGCACCATGCCGTTGTCAGCCAAGAGGACATCCCCAAGATCATGTGGTATCACGTGGCTAATGTAGTATCACATGATCCGCTTTCATAACAGGGAAACGGACTAGTTGTTTTCACTTTGTTTCAGTTCGAGCAAAATGGTGAATCTTAAAGGCCTACCTGTTTCGAGTCTCATTTGCATCATTCTAAGCTTTGCAATAACGGGATATGCGTTAACACATGTAAAAGAGCCTTGCTTCAAACCTGAATTCGACAAAGGAGTAAAGGAAGTAATGTACGTACATCCATTCGTTTAGTAATGAATTATTGGGTTGTCCCAGTCCAGCTTCAATTTTGGTTCAGTGTAACCAGGACGTAGCTGAAATAAATATTTAGATTGTGTAAGAGGCTTTACCTCGAGAAAATCTTTTGTGAATTGTGAATTGAATAGGCTAGGGTGGCCAACCAATCAGGGCCGTGGCTAGAGATGGAAGGGTGGGGGGGGGTGTTGCTATTAATTTTGCCGACAGAAGGGCGTGGTTTTGGGTGTGGCTTTCTCTTGATTCGTTTTCTTTTCTTACAGCCACTCCCAGCTCTAGCGCTCATCGTAGTACACTGAAACTATTTCATGTGGTCAAAGGGAACGTGTGCTCGCTTATATTTAGCTATTTCCGATCGTTATGGATACTGTGAATTATGCTTTAAAAACCTATCAGAAATAAAGAGTAAAGTGAAGTGATGAAAGCTCTGAGGCTACATTTCCTGATGAGGGAGCACATTTCCTGTAAAGCGTAAGTCAGGGAATGTTATTGAGAAATCAATTTTAGCTATCGTCTTCTTGCGACAATATTGATTTTCTGAAAATTGCCGACAACACCTTAATTCTTAGTAACTTTGCCGACAAGCTCGACGCCTGGGGGGTGTTACACCCCCCCACACCCCACTGTAGCCACGGCCCTGCAACCAATGAGAAGCTAAGAGCCGCATTCTTTACTGTGATACAGCAAAGAGACACATCAAACTCATAGGGACACTTGAGCATTACCCCTATCCTTTTCTCTTATACGGAAATATGTTTTTTAATTCAAGTGAAGTAGACATATGTAACAAACCCATGCTTCAATATGAGTAAAAGAACCCCATGAAACCAGCAAAGTCGCATGAGAATCGTGAGCCGCGGGTTGACCGCGGGCGAGCCTTTAAAGAGAACTTCTTGATATTTTTCAATTTGTTTATTTGGTTCGCAAAATTTGCAATGTTCGCTGGTGACATTCATTGGTGACACTTGTTGGTGACGTTCATTTGTGATATTCGATATTCGTTGATGGATGTAAATAAGAAGGCTGGATGATCCAATAAATGAGCTTGGGAAGATTTTTGATAAATAAAAACTATGTATATACTTACATAAACTGAGAAAATTGGAGTTTCCCCATTTTACAAATTCTAAGCTGCAATTTATCAATTGCTAGAAAATTCTCCAAGGGACCAGTTACCTGGGAGAGCCCATTCATTAAGAAAAGAAAACACGAGGCATCAATATGCGCAGATTAAATAACATCTATTTTTATGACTAAAATTCTTCTTCTTCTTCTTTGCTATCCCTACTCAGGGTCGCAGCAGTGCGTCGCCGTTCTCCACCTCACTCGGTCCTCTGCCTCCTCCTCACTGACACCTGCCTTCTTCATATCCTCCGTTAAATTGTCAATCCACCGCCTATGTGGTCTTCCTCTTCTTCTCTTTCCCGGTATTTCAACTCTCATCATTCTTCTGCCTAAGTAGCTTTCTTCCCTTCTCTTCACATGTCCAAACCATCTGAGTCTCTCTCCCCTCAGCTTCTCTCCAATTCTTCTGATCTTTGCCGTCCCCCGGATGTACTTGTTCTTCACCTTGTCCTTCAATGTCACCCCCAATGCCCATCTCACCATCTTCAGCTCGGCAGCCTCCATCTTTTCCTCCATCCTTCCTGTCACCGCCACCGTCTCCATGCCATATAAGATTGCCGGCCTTACAACACACTTGTAGATCTTTCCTTTCAATCTTGCTGATAACTTCCTGTCACAGAGTACTCCAGACGTTCTCCTCCAACTTTGCCATCCCGCTTGCACCCTTCTTCTGATTTCTTCTTCGCAGCTCCCATCTGCACTCACCACTGAGCCAAGATACTTGAAGTGATCAACCTTTTTCAGCTTCTCCCCCTGTAAGTACACCGCTTCTTGCTCGGTTCCTCCTACTTGACGAAATTCCGTCTTTTCCCTACTCTTTTCTATGTTTATGACTAAAATGTTGACATAAATTAGAAATGTTTACTGCAAAGTTGGAGACAGAGGAAATTGAAAGTAAAAATCAGTCAAAATCCACAAAATCACGGATAGCACAGAAATCAACACTCCTTACAAGATTAAAGTTGCTGCAAGGGTGTACATAAATTCAAGGCTCAGCCCTGAAGAACTGGGACACCGAAAGCACATCGTCCTTCTATACCAAGATTGTAGAAATTACCCATTCCATTTTTATACAGGCTTGTGACAATTCTAAACCATCCATTTTCACCCCATGGTTGACCCCACGAATTGCGCACAATGCAATATTCTGTTCCCCAGTGATGCAGAAAATTTATGGAATATGACAAAATTAATACATCATTGCAGAAAATTGATACAATCTAGAAACACAGGAAGGAACTAAGTAAATTGTATGGAAAGACTTTCTTAAAGGAAGAGCTCTCTTGATAGGGGTAACATAATCAAGGAGAGATCCCCTATCCTAAAATGTTATGCGAAAATTATAGTTGAATGAAAATAATTTTGCATTTTTTACTTTAATTGGGTAATAAAAATCATGGCACCATCAAAATAGCTTTCATATTTATGTTGTAGCATTTGTCTAGCATGGAAATTCAAAGTGTTGAAATAAAATTGATTATCACTGACACTTTCCATTTTATGTTTTGTAGAAGAACTCCTCGTCCCCATGAGGTTATGAACTTGAATGACTTGCCAAAAGCTCTGGATTGGCGAAATGTAAGTGAGGTGAATTATGCCAGTCAGTCAAGAAACCAGCATATTCCACAATACTGTGGATCATGTTGGGCACAAGGAACCACAAGTGCTATGTCTGACAGGATTAACATAATGAGGAAAGGTGCTTGGCCATCAAACCTTTTGTCAGTCCAAAATGTTCTTGACTGTGGTGAGTCTTTATGTAACAATTTTTTTATAACTAAAGCCACTATCTGGCTTCAGCCTGGATGTTTCTTAATATTTCACCAACTCCATCCTTTAATGTTTCTTAAATTTACAGACTTCCAATGACAATTATAAACCAGATTAGGCAATTTTAATGCAAGAAAAAGGATGCTCAGATTTTATGAGGCATACAAAGGATGTTCATTCTATTTTCTTACTAGTTTGATCAAAAATTTAGTAGTAAAAACAGTCTTCATAAGCTATTGTTTGAAACTCAGCCTGTCTATATTTCTTTAATATTTCTTAATTTTTGCCTAATTTCAGCCTCATGTTTCTTATAGGCATGTTTCTTATAAAACATATGCATTCATGTACTTAGGGGACTATGGGGCACTAGAAGACCCTCCCCAAATTTTTGCAAATTTTTATTTAAATACTTCTTTGCAGCTTGCAGATCTGCCCTTTTTTGCTTCTGAAGGTGACTTTGAATATGTGAGCCCCCAACTCTGTGCATAACTCCTTTACCATTGGTTGCAAGTCATAGTTGATTTTGTACCAAAGAGTAATTTTCATCTTAGTAGATATGAAGGTTATTTGTAAATACCTTCTAGCATTCACTGTGAAGTATATCAGTATTTAGATGGTGTGAAGAATCAAAGGTGAAAAGTTCAATGATAGTTGTTTACATGTGCTAGCAGATGATACGTGCAAATTATGTACCAATTTGTGTTTTATGGAACCAAAACTTTGTGCTGCCGAAACTAGGAGTAAAGGCTCTCCCAAACCCTATATCTGTAGAAAGAAATGATAAGAATGTCAAAGAAAATCAGGAAAACATGAACATCATTTTGTGAAAAATATCAGGGAAATTTTGTCTTGAATTAACTGAGGTAACCCTAACTCCACCTCTGTTTGTTACCCGATCTAAGTGGGGACATCAGAGTGGGTCTCAAACTCGGATAAAAGAGGAGAGTTGGGGTGCGGTGATCCCTGTAAAATTCAGCCTCGTATCCACATGAGGACAAGAAATATAGACTATTCAGCAATGGAGAGGACTTATTCGCGATCTCAATGTGGCGGACCAAGGGCAGCAATGCCTGTAATTGCCCTACCTGGACCTGGACCTGGAGTGGTAATCCTATATTGAAGACAGTTCATAGATTATGAAGGAATTATTTTAGCAATTAGGTGACCTTCATTAGACAATAACAAAGTCAAGTTCCATTATTGTCTATGTAGGAACTATCACCAATTATTTAGCAAGCTAGAAGAGTGGGGGTAGCATTTCAGATTTGAGGGGAGTACCCTAGCAAACAGCTAGAGCTGACCCTGTAAGATGTTAAGAGATTGTTGCCACACAAACTAGTGCAGAACCTCTTCATGAGATTCTCAATTTAGCTCATGATAGCCCACTTTAAAATGTTTAAAAGCTGTTATGAGTTGTTTCTGTTGTATTTTTACCGTACTTGTTGCTTTTTTGCTCTCACCTTTTCACCAAACTTAGTAATTACCTTTCACGAAAATTAGTAATTAAATTCATGTTGGAAAATGTGGCACTTACTACCAGAGATAGTGGAAGTTAGAGGGGAAAAGGTTCATGTGGAGTTAAATTTTGGTGTTATCAGAAATTTTTTCTGTTTGAAAAAAAATAGTGCTATTTTCACTCTGACAAACAAATATACATTCGCTTTGTTAAAAAATATATTTTTCTTGCCCTCCTATAAATTTTTCTGTCTCTATCTTTGAATCCTACACCTGTCATCATGATGTCCCTCTGTCTGTTTCAGCCCTCTTGAAGGATTCCCTGATACATCTCCTGCATTTGCACTTTTATGTACATGTTTGTTAGCAAGAAACAAGCTAAAAAACTGTTTATCTTCAGCGTGGATGTCTTCAATCATTCACCAAAATTGTGAGACTGCTCTTCTCTACCATTTCAACACAGTGCCAATATTTTGTTTGATGCATGTTACTGAGAGAAATTCAGTAAAATCTTTCAATACATTGTATTGCAACCATTGCATAGTAAAACTTAAGGCAGTCATGAACAATAGTTTAAAGCTGTCCCTCCCTCTCCATGTACTTCTATGGTTGGAAACATCAAATACAGTTATATCATCTCCACAACATTGCTTCAAGGGGGAAGGGGGTGAAATAAAAAGAAATATGCAATATCTCCAAAATGTCTGTTATGACCTAACCATAAGTCTCAATATATTTTGTGAAGGACTGTTGATATTTTGTATAATCCAGCCTCAGATTTTTCTTAGCTATTTATTCAATTCTTGAAACTTTTGTTAAATCAATAACAACCCAGATTATAAGCCATTCTGCAAGAAACAGAATGTTTTCAGGTTTTTTAGGCACAGAGTGGATGTTGTTTCTATTTTGTTTTTAGTTTGACCAAGTATTGTATCGTAGATACAGTTTTTTTAATTTTATGTTTGGAACTCAGCCTGCCTGTATTCCTTAAATGTTTCTCAACTTTTTTGTCTAACTTCAGTTTCATTTTTTATATAGGCATGTTTCTTGTAACAAAAGCCTTTAATTGGGTTTATTCAGATGCTTTCTGTGCTCCTCCTTTGAGTCAGTAACTTTTGTATCTTTAGCTGAAGCTGGAACTTGCCATGGTGGTGGAATGCTGGGAGCCTATGCATATGCACATAGCAAAGGAATCCCTGATGAAACATGTAATAACTACCAGGCCAAAGACCAGGAATGCAGCACATTCAACCAGTGTGGTACTTGTGTTACTTTTGGATCATGTCATCCTATACAGAACTATACTCGATGGAAAGTGTCAGAATATGGTAAATATATGATGCATGTATGTAAAATATATATTAAGTGTTTGGTAAATATATGATAAACACTCATTCAATATATGCTCAAGATAGGATAAATGCATGATGAATATTTAGTAAATATATGATAATTATATGAATATTCAGTAAATATATGTTAAAGATATGATAAATATTTGGTAAATGTATGATAAATATATGATAAATATTCAGTAAATATTCAGTAAATATGTTAAAGATATGATAAATGTTTGGTAAATATATGGTAAGTATATGATAAAGATATGATAAAGATATGAAAATTATGTGGTAAATATATACTACATGTATGATAAATTTATTATACATAGATGGTAACTATATTTTACATATATGATACGTATAAGTATGGCAAATATATTATAAACATGTAGTATGAAATATAAAATAAATACATGATACATACGAATTTTGTAAATATATCGCAAATATGATTATGGCAGCTGTGTGGTAAATATCTGGTAGATATAAATATGGTAGATATATGATAGATATGTAATAGATCTATTACATATCTACCATCATATATTTACGATATCTATATCTATATAGATATCGTAAATATATGATGGTATTTCACTGTATGAGCATTGCTCATGAAAACGAAAGTAAAAACGTCTGAAAAGTTGAAATATGCTTTCACTTTACAACAAGCAAAAGCAAAACGTCAGTTGTTTTTCCACGAGGCTACCAGTTCTACGAACCGACAGTTATTTGAAATTGTTGCTTATTCGAAATAATTTCCATTCCCTTTTGTTTTTCTTTAACAAACCCTTATCATCTACATTAGTTATTCGATCCTGGGCTTATTAACATCATTTTATTTAACATCAGATCGAAAGTGAAACATCTGAAAGTGAAAGTGGCCCCAGCTAACTACCAATCCGGTCCCAATACTTGCTAAAAATTGCACCTATTATTGAAATAATATACTGTTTTGACAAAGTACTAAAGTTGTGGTCTTTTTAGTCTGCCAATTTCAATTGTTTTAAACTGAACTGCACTTTGCTAAATATTGCCTAATATATACATATATACACTCGTTATTACCAGCATCTGGCCAGGGTGTAGTATGACACCCCCCTAAGCATCGAAAGTCTGCATTTTATCGGGAAAATGCCAAACAAAATAGTGTCAAATGTCGGACAAGGTAAAATACTAGGAAGTAATTTCTTAGTTTCCCGTGTTGTCAAAAGATTTGCAAGACAAAAAGAGCAGTTTTTTGCCTGATATTATCTCCGCCTCCAATGATGCGGCTAACATCCATCGCCCGGGCTATGCACGAGCAATAGTTAGTGCTTCTCAAAAATATTGTTGTTTTGTTTCCATTATTATGCGCAATAGCAACGTTCTCTGTTTTGACAGTTTCTAACGTAGTGACAAGAGTCTTCTGTGCATTCTGTGTAGCCCACTCTGGATATATCAGGCGTGACGTTGCTTTCGTTGTGTTGACGTACAAGCATTCGACAGTCAAAAGGATAGGTCGACAGAGCTTTACCCTTTCTAGTTTTAAGTCGGCAAAATTCAGTGAAGCCAGCTTGGGGGACCAGTTTTTCCTTCTCCATATAAATTTCAACTATCAATACAAGCCACACTCTGTTTTGAAAGGGGACATTTTCCGACGTTTTAGAGGGCATAGTCTTAACAAATTTTCTGGGGGCAAGCTCCCAGTCCCCTATTTCCCATAACTTTTTCCATGCTCTCCTAAAACTTCATGGTTAATGCCGTCATAAAGCAGTGCTCAAAATGCTTTTCCCAAACCACAAAACATAGCTTGGAAACATCCCTATCAAGAATGCCCTCAATGAAATTGTCATTAGGCAGTGACAAAAATGTCTGGCAGAATCTATATAAAAATAGTAATAAATACTATAAAAGTACAATAGAAAAATGCTAGCTACATCCCTGCATCTGGCCCCAGCAAGAGTGTTGTAGACGGGATTTGACTCCGACGTCCAAAAAGGTTTGTGGCCCCTGGTGTGCAGTATGTTCCAAGATGTTCGAACTGACAGGTACTTGAAATTCCAACTCATTGGAAATAGTTTCAATTTTGTTTGGTTTTTGCTTTAGCAGACCCATGTACACTCTTTTCCTCCTATGAGAAAAAGTTTATAAGAATATTGAGGCTCAGAATCGCTGAAACTTAATAATAATTTAAGAATAATGAAAGGCTCAAGTTTCATCAAGACTTAGAATTTTGTGTATTGGAGCTATAATGGTGCTTTGGACATCAACATTTGGACAATTCAATACAACTTTTTCATAGGAAAACCATCCTTTTGCCTGAGCCTCAATTTCCCTAACTTTTCCCTAAATTGGGATTTTCTTACATTATTCTTAACTTTTACTGAAGTAAGCTGGAATTTGTGTACCATCGTTTACATTTTGAATGTAATAATAGCATTATCTCTAGTTTTTGCCAAAAAAAAACTTTATTTGTGGAACATACCCTTGTGATTTTTTTTTACGATTTTCTTAAGATTTTGGCCATTTAAGCCTCATTTTCTTAAAAACTTTATTCTTATACAATAAACGTGTATTTATTATTTTGATTTGCTTTATGATTACCTATGACATCAACAAAGATTTGAATATATTCCTTTCATAAAAGTACTGATGCTTCTGATACCCTTCTGTGTCATGGAAGCGGCCATCTTTAATGAAATTCCTTTTCAAGTGCAGAGGACAGAACCTTCCATCGCTTACGAACAGAGGCTAACGCAACATTTGAGTGCCATTGATCTATACGTGAGTACCAATCGCAGGCCACGTACCTGCAGGAAGCACGGGGATTAATGCCCCTAAATGAGAAATATGGCATGGTTTTGCTCCCAGGATCATTATCCTAGAGATTTCATCAGAAAATAACGCTTTTGCCTCTCCAAAGTGCTTGTACAAGCAGATTCCCCCAGGACATATCATCCAGTTGAGTGCTTTACCAACCATCTATAGTTAAACACAAACTTTGAATATAAAAGACCTTTCATCTAGTTAATAGCTGTTTTTGTTTTGCATTTCGTTACACAGGGCACAAATTCGAATTATGAACTATGACCTATGACCTATGACTGATGGCGCTTTGAAGTTGAGTTATTTTCATGTGTTTTCATCCTGTACAAAAAGTGGTAACACTTTTATGTTATTATTCTAGGATCAGTCAGTGGTCGTGAAAAGATGATGGCAGAGATCTACAAAAGAGGTCCAATCGCATGTGCCATAATGGCTACACCTGGTCTCGAGGCGTACAAAGGCGGTGTATACAAAGAGTACCACTTAATGAGTTTGACCAACCACATTATCTCAGTCGTTGGATGGGGTATGGACACCGATGGAACAGAATATTGGATTGTGCGCAATTCGTGGGGTCAACCATGGGGTGAAAATGGATGGTTTAGAATTGTCACAAGCCTGTATAAAAATGGAATGGGTAATTTCTACAATCTTGGTATAGAAGGACGATGTGCTTTCGGTGTCCCAGTTCTTCAGGGCTGAGCCTTGAATTTATGTACACCCTTGCAACTTTAATCTTGTAAGGAGAGTTGATTTCTGTGCTATCCGTGATTTTTTGGATTTTGACTGATTTTGACTTTCAATTTCCTCTGTCACACCGATGTGTAGTCCTAAGAGTCTACATGATAAATTTGCTGAAAGATCCACGATAGGCAAGTATGGTACAAGAACCAAGACTGATCTCCAAATTCCAAGGCGAAATCTAGACTTCGATAGAAAAAGTTTTGATTACACTGGACTAAAAGCCTGGAATTATATCCCAACACACACAAGAGAGTCTAATACACTAACCCGGTTTAAGAATGGGCTAAAGGTCTTTTTCTAAGCTGAAGGAAAGAGTTTAAAACTATTTTGCCCACGAATCCATGGAATAACGGTACTGAATTTTATATCCAGTGCCGTAACCACCGGGGGGGCAAGGGGGGCTGGAGCCCCCCCAATAATTTCTTGTTAAAATAAATTTTTTTCAATTATAATACTATCCTAAAGTGTACGAAATAGAAAATTAAATATTTTGTGTCTTGTTATTAAATAGCATGTGAATAATAATAAAACCAATGGAATAAAAGTTTCGATGGAATTCTTTAATCGAATTCTTTTATTCTTTTATTACAACCATGTCCGGAAAATAACATTCTGATAAAATTTTACATGCATGTGCACGTTTTCGTTTCTTAAACGCTACAAGTGAAGAAGAAGGTTTGAAAAACAAGGGGTCAAAAACTTATCCGAAATGGCTATTTCCGAAGGTTTCAACCCAGATTCTTCATTTTCGATCAACGAGCTTATTAAATTTTTACAAGCACTGCCCGAGGCAAAACAACTTCTTATAAAAGAAGTCGTCAAGATAGCAAAAATAATGCTTGTTATGCCTGCAACAAATGCTTTGAGTGAAAGATCATTTTCTGCCCTGCGAAGACTGAAAACATACCTCCGATCAACAACTGCAAATTCGAGGCTAAACAATATGCTTACGTTGCATATCCGCAAGGACGAAAACGACAATCTTGATCTTTGTAATGTTGCAAATCAATTCATTCTTCCTGGTGATCGTAAAACTTTGTTTGGATGTTTTTACAAACTACATCTATTTTACAATCATCTTATGTAATAAGTTGTAAGAATGTTATTAAAATCCACAAGAATTGTAGATATTTTGGTGTATTGTCTTTCACTTTTTGGATCTCTACTTTTATAACATTGAGACAAATTAAGTAAAATGTGACCCGCTATAGCGTGTTTAGACTTTTGAAAATCGTAAAATTTTCTCAGCTCCTCCGCCTCAATCATGGTGAGGCCTCCTCCGATAGTGACTTCTAAGCCCCCCCAAAATGAAAATCGTGGTTACGGCCCTGATATCTGTTTAGATAACTCATTCACTACGTCTATAATTAGGACTATTATGTGTAATTAGGATTTTTGCACTTCTTTTCGATTGATTGATTCGATTGATTCGATTGATAAATAAGAAATTGACAAAAAATATGAGCGGGGTTTTTACTATGCAATTCTGCACATGTGGAGTCCCGAAACTATCTGTACTGTTCAGTCGAAAAAGTTGTGGACTTCAATAACGTATTGTGTAACAGACGGAATAAATAATAGCAGAAACACAACTAGCAATGGAATTATCAGAGATAGTACTATATATTAGCGACACAAATTAATCTTTTTTCTTTATACGCATGCTCAAAAAACCATTTTTGCAGTTCTCTCGTTGTACTCCTTATTATCCTCATTCAAGAGCACGTTCAATATTTACCCGCTGCATGCAAATATTTTGAAAACCTCGAATTCGTTACACCTTCCAGATCAATTTAACCCTGGCCAGACTGTGGGAGTCATATTGGTCCGGAACAGTACCACCTATCTACCCCGTATAGTAAACAATGCTAAGCTATTCTCATAACACTGTAGCATCAAGACCTCGCGCTCCTTCCTCCTCCGCAGTCACAGTGTTCACTACACCCTTTAGGCCAAAAGCAGGCAACTCATGCACATCGTCAACCAGGATGCAATTCTTCGACGCAGCATCGCTGGGTTTCATGTGCAGTTCTGAATTTTTCTTGCAAAATCTTGCTGGTGAATACTTTATAGAGTTGCAAATAGGCTTTTGGATGCCTCATATGAGAAGCACGAAGCAAAATAGGGAGGAGCAATGACATCACGTGAGCTCTTTCTGGGGTGTAGAGCAATAATGTAACAAGAAAAACTGGAAAAGCTGTGAATTTACCGGCAGAGGTGCGAATTTACCGACAGAAGCGCTTTTAGCAAGAGTTCAACTGAAGGGATGGTTTCAGCTAATTTAGGCATACTATGCATGCCGCATCCAGGAATGGATATAGATATATATATATATATATATATATATATATATATATATATATATATATATATATATATATATATATATATATATATCATTGCATATGCTTTTTAGAAAAGTAAATAGTTTGCACTTAGTATATGTGTAACCCATAATCAAAAATTTGATACCCCATAATCAATTGGTAACCCAATGAAACAATGCAAAAATTTTTCCACCCCTCCAAACATTTTTCACCCTTGTACCCAGCATTAAAAACGGCAGCTCCCTTAGGGTGGTCCATAACCATACCAACGAATTTGAGACTACCAAAGAAGAGTGTGAAAACTGTTCAAAAATATTTCCCTTTCAGAGGTACTAAAGTCTGGAATGGCCACTCTGATGAGAGAATTCTGGCATCATTCCTGTCTAGCTCTAAAAAATGCTAATAAAAAAGAACTGTTTTAAAACGGTATTTTTTTTCAGGAGGTTTCTTCTATCGTTGATATCTATTTCAGTTACTAGGGGCGTATTTAGAGTTTTAGAAAGTTAAGGGTATCTTTGATATTTGATAATGCTTTTAGAATCGCTCTAGGCTCATTTGATTTTAACCATTGTCTTCATTTTTGTAATTTATATTACTGAGGGCCCCTTGAAAACCAGCAACGCTGAAGGGTCACCCCCCTAAATTATTTGAAATGAATGAGTGAAGGAGTGGAAAATAGATGTAGGGATTGGAAGAAAAGCTAATTAATGCAATACTTCTTCGATAAGAAGGATATATAATCTATCTAATTATTTGTGTACCTTCAGATAACTAAAACATACAACTTGCATATTTCTAGCATCAAAAACAAAATTTGACTCTATTATAAAAGAACGCTGATCTGCCAGGTATTAGTGTTTAAATTTCTGAGCAGTGATGTGCCGAGACACTTGCTGGGAGAGGGGTGTCTTGACCAATTCACCAACTATTCTTAATAAAAAAAAGAAAAAAGCTCACAGAAAAGCATTCTGTTGCGAACTCTTTTTCTGCATGTCTATCTTTTGACCAACTTTCTTGCAATTTTGACAAGATTGAGGGAACGTTACACCCCTCACGCCACACAGTCGGCACATCCCTGCTTCTGAGTCTGCCCTTTAGATATGTTTTGAGCTGTTTTCTGAAACTATTCAAAGTTTGTAGCTCACGTAGTTCAGCAGGTATATATTTCAAAGTCTTCACTAATGAAGTCATTTGCTTGCAAATTAAGCACGATAATCCAAAGTTTGTAGCTCACGTAGCCAAAGTTTGTAGCTTTCGTAGTTCAGCAGGTATATGGTTCAAAGTCTTCAGGGCTGGGCAATGAAGTCATTTGTTTGGAAAACCCAAACAGGCGAGCTATGCAAAATTACATTTTGAACATGGGTGCAAAGAAAAAAGCTAAGATGACAAGGAAGTGTTATAATACTCAAATAACATTCTTATGAAATTGCTAAGACAAAAATCGAGTTCAATCTATAAACAAAAGGCAATCCTCATCCGCTTTCGTGCAGTAGCACGCATCTTGGAAGCCCACTGACGGGGTGAAACAGTGAAGTATCCGCTAGCCTAGCCTTAGCCGATCACAGAGGCACGTCACGTGCCTCTATGACCGGCCTAAGGCTACGCTAACGAATCGCAAAACAATTTCATGGCCGGTACAAGCGCTATCGGCAAATTTCAATAAATCTGGCTTTAATTACAATACAATGCCGTTAACCCGGACCCACATGGGGGAACAGCAAATTCGTCCGATTTAGCGAATGTCGGAGATACCCGAGGTCTCGATAACGGTCCTCAGACCCAAGAGAGACAAGAAATCCGTAAGACTAAACGTTACTCAAGGCCCCGAGTTACCCAAGGCCCGAGTTAACGGAATTCTACTGTAAATAAGAATATTCAAGGCCGGATTATCGAGGATACACATGTTTTTCTTTTTATAAGAAACCTGAGTCTGAAATTAGTTAAGAAACATTTAATAAATACAGTCAGGCTGAGTTTCAACTAATAACTTGTAAAAACTGTTTTTACTAATATATTTCAGATCAAACTATCAACAAAGGAGAATGAACATCCATTACATGCCTCACAAATCCTAAGCATCCTTTTTGCTGCTTCTTAATTGCCTAATGTGGGTTGTAAATGTCATCCGAAGTCTTTAAATTTAAGAAACATTTAAGGCTCGATTTGACAAACGAAACATCCAGGCTAAAACCAGAGAGTTTCTTATAAATGAAAATTAGCTATTCATGAAAACAAATGGAACATTGCGCGTGAGTGACATGGGAATTTGAGCATGAAGCAAGCACAGGCGTCAAATCTTGATTGGCTAACAAAGGAATCACCATCGTAGGATTCCTAATGTTGCGAGAGAATTCGTTCGAAAAGCATCGATCAATCAAGATTTGAGCCCTATGCTGGATGAAGCATAGTCTGTGTACTGAGGTTCATTTGGTCATAAGGTGGATGATGCGCGCGCATAGCGTGAGGAAAAATCAGTACTATATACGGGCAATTCTACAAGTAATTTATCCAGTTGTAGCTTTTGCATGTACTTTGTTATTCAGGCCTAACCTCACTTGCTGATAGACGGGTTTGGAAGGAAAATGGCAATCTTTAAAAGCTTGGCTGTGTCATTTCTTACTTGCATGGTTCTCAGCATTGCAGTAGCAGGAGACGCACTAGAACATTTGAGAGAACCTTCCTACAGGCCTGAGTTTGACAAAGGAGCAAAAGAAGTTATGTATGTAGTTTTCTGTTAGTTTACCATAATCAAAGCTCATGGAATAACCCATTGAAGTAAATGAAAATACATATATTACAGATAATTTTATGAAAACGTTATTAAATCTTTATCCACGAATACCTCAACTTTATGCCAATGAATGCCTTTTTATCAGAATGAAGTTTTTTTAGGTTATTTTATGAGAATCAAGCTCTATGAAATTTAAGAATAATTTGAGAATAATGCAAGGTTCAAGATTCCTCAAGACCTAAATTGTTTCTATATTTCAACTTTTTTTAAAATTCAGATATTAAATTTACTGCTTTGTTCTTGGATTTGCCTTTGTGATGAGCTAACATTTAAAAAATGCTTGAAATTTTCCTTGACTTTCTAGCGAATTGACACCTTTGTTGCTCCTGTAGCTATGTTAAAATAATTTGAGGCTCGAGAAACGTTTTAAAATACTGAGACTTGGAGAAAAATTAGGTATTCTCGTGAAATTACAGGGCGCAGAGCAGACTCTAAAATTATTTCTCTTAATTAAAGTAATTATTACAAAAGCAGGGGTGATTTCTAGGGAGACTCTGGCGCATGGAACCCCTGCTAAAATGCTTGCTCATTTTGAGGACTCTTCTCCCCCAAAGTTTCTTGCATTAAACTTGCTTTTCAAAGTACACGTGTACGCGTAACTATAGTCTTACTATAGCTCGACAAAGCTAGAAAACATGAGCAGTATACGCTCCCAATTCACAAATTAAATAGGCTCTTATCATATATAAACATCCGCTTGCGTTGGTGCACATTTATCGCAAAGGTATTGCAGAGTTGATTCTGGCCTAGCCACGAGGCGTTGATACATACCGCGGCTGAAACTCTCCAAGCATCTTCTAAGTCATCCTGTACCACAATTTCTCTTCCTAAAGGCATGACCCCTTCCTACTTGCGAGTACAATTGCTGGAGAGATCATTTCGTGCTGTAGCTATATGACTTTCTTATAAACCTCCATACAAAACTGTGGAAGAGGAAGGAATCGAGTTCATCCCGTGGCGTTACGGCTTACATCCGTCTGAAAACCAAGATGGCGAAATTTTGCAGATAAAATTGACGATAACTCCTTCAATTCTCACCGAATGCAAAAATAGCCTCAGAATTGAAATCAGCAGGCCTTTTAACATCAGTATCAATATAAGTCTCAAAAATTACGAAAATCATGTCACAGGAACTTTAAGGTTGGATTTGACAAAATATTAAGAAACATCCAGGCTGAAGCTAGAGATTTGTTTCTTGCTAAAAATAACGTGCAGTACATCATAAGTAGACTAACTTATCATCTCTCCACCTTTGAAAATATAGGCGTGGTTGCAAATAAGCCGCACCCATTGTATGACATTACACTTAGAGCCCGCTTGTTAAAATTTTTAGAATTCACCCCTGAGTAAAAGTAAAGCAATGCTTCTAATATTTTGCTTCAAATCACATGCTTTTGCAGAAAAACTCCTCGTCCCCATGAAGTTTTGGATCTGAAGATGTTGCCAAGAACTCTGGATTGGCGCAACGTAGATGGAATTAATTACGCGAGTCAAACAAGAGACCAGCACAATCCTCAATACTGTGGATCATGTTGGGCTCACGCAACGACGAGTGCCTTGTCTGACAGGATCAACATAATGAGAAAAGGTGCTTGGCCATCGAATCTTTTGTCAGTCCAAAATGTCATTGACTGTTGTAAGTATTGGTTTTTAGTAATTAAAGCATGTTTACACTAGTGTTTTGAGTTTCTCAATTATTTTTGAAGGCTCTTCGCGGAACGAGAAAATATTTGCCCCCCCCCCGCTTACTAGAAATAAGACTATTATCTGTAGCAACTTTAAATTGATAACTGCTCCCAGGGATCATCTACACCCCTCTAGGATTTCATCGCACCCCCTCGTGGGACGCATCCAACTATTCGAGAAATTCTGCACAATTTTCAAGTGTTTCCAGATTCCTTGCAAGTTGTAAGAAAAGTTTATGTTTTGTTGCGTTAGCTTAGACACCCCTCAGGAATTTTCTACAAGCAAATTAGCGCAGGCATAGACGTGCTTTCTGGAGGTGCGCAGAGCGTGGCATAGCCCTGTCCACAAGTTGCTTGGCAACGTTTCGGCAACTTTAAGCTTTTCTAGCAAGTTTGAGCTTTTTGGGTAACTTTCAGTGCATAAGGCAACTTTTAAGTTGTTGTGTCTCGATAGTGACAATGCGAAACAATAAAAATGTTTATAATATAGCTTATGTCGAGAATATATTTATCCAATCTTTCAGTTCAACTGTTAGGTAGCACGTGTTTATATGAAAGGGTGTCTCTAAGAAGCAAGTGGCTAGAATAATGCAACAATTAAGAAACTTTTAAGAAACTTAGGCAGGTCAAATGTTAACTGGAGAAACTGTGCTTGTAGGAAAGATTTTGAAAAAACGTTCATCGTTATATATTACCAAAGGCCTTAAGGGACTAAAATAAATATGTTTTGTCTGGTTGGGAGCTAAATTTATTGTGAGAGATTGAAAAAGATACATGGTTCCGATTAGGGAGGTTATAGATATTTTTCAAAGTGTGTACAAACTAATGTTGCAAATTTAACACCGTGCTCAGATTAATGGATCATTAATTAATACAATCGGACCCAAAATTAATTGCTGTATACCAGGGATGTGATGATGGAGAGCGTGGGGGAATGACACCTCCAATATTTTCCTGATAGCAAGAACCTTAGTCAAAGTTCATCCATGCTGCAAGAGAAATGGTCATAGTATTTTCTGTGACCTTTTCTCTTTTAATATCAAATGGTCAAAACACTCCCCTTCACCAATATAAAGTGCTTCGGCACATCTCTACTGTCATATCATATCATATCATCATATCAAAAATTTATTTATAGTAGGGAAGAGAAATTAAGATAGCAAAATTACTGCTAATTAAGGGCTACTGGCTTAACGAATTAAAATATATTACAAGTTTTAAATAAAAATTGATACATATCATGTTAGGTACCCAGCCTGTTGTATATATATTCTGCAAAGTCGGCAGCTGCAGTTCTCGCCCTTCCAACATTTAATATGGCTTTTTGAAAATAGAAAGCGTGCTTGCTTGTTTGATTATATTTGGCAACGTCGACCAAAGTCTATTTCCAAAGAAGGATATAATCTCAATTCCATATGTTGTTGTATGCACTTTTGGAAGCTGCGTGTCGTTACCGTGCCTTAAATTTTAACAAAACTTCCGCTCAGCAAAAATACCCTTCATGAAAGGAGGACTTAAGCCAGACCTTGTTTTATAAATTTCAGTGATAAGCATCTGAAGATTATTTTCGTGGAGAGATACCAAATTCCTTTGCTTCAGAAGAGACCCACAATCTTTTCGATAATCTTTGTATGCAAAACGCAATGCTCTTTTATGGATATGATTTATTCTATGATTTAAAGTTCTGTCATAGAACATCCAAACAAGAGAACTGTAGCTATAGTGAGATAAGACGAATGCTTGCATTACCTGCTTCAACTTTTCTGTGTTACTGTATACCATATATTTAACTTAATGAGGTAATCAAATTTTTCATTTAAATGAAAGGTCTGGATTGATGTGCTGGTCGGTCCTTGTTTCTTGTGTAAATATAAGTAAAAAGGTAGTCCCATCGTATACTTTCGTGCGTAGGGGAGTGCCTATTCAAGAGGACACTTATCCTGAGCCATCGGCATGTGAGGTAGGGTGGCCAGTTCCTTTCCTCGCCGCCTTTATCTCCCCCGTGTTCCCACTGGGTACCCATTTGCTGCTGGGTCAACAGTGAGCGAGCGTTCAGTAAGGGCATCGAGTCGGGCTCGAACCGTAGACCTTCCGCATGGGAGGCATGCGTTCTAACCACTATGCTACCTCGCTCATTGTAAATATAAGTGGGATGAATGAATCTAAAAGACTTCATGTAAATGTGAAGCTTTCGCTGGTTGCTGACGTATTCACTGTTCCACGTGCTAGCATTGCACTTTGTACTGGTGGGCCAAAAGCTCCTGCACATTGTACTTGTTGACCAAGCTCGCAAGAACTCATAAAATTATGTCGCCATAATATTGCGAACTCTAGTGAATTATTGTACCATATTACCACAGTCTGGGTATCGTATTTCCCCTCTGCTCAAGCAATTTCGACCTACAACTGTCAGAACCTGTTCCATCCATTGACCTTTATGTTTTTCAAAGTACATTTGAAAAGTATATTATACCACCCAAGGTATTCACTGCGTATTCGTGACAGATTTAAGTTTAACATGAAGTTCTTCTTCCTCTCTTATAAGGCCTAGCAGCTTCAGCGTTAAATACGTTGAAGTTTCGAACAGTTAAAAGGTTGAAAGGCAACCACATTTGCCATTTTAAGGACCATCAACATTGCAGATTTTTGTTTTTTTTGAAAATTGTAGGATATTCAGTGACAATATTGAATTCCCTGATGCTACGCAACTGCTCATAGACCTTCACGCTTTTCACAGCATACTGACGTTTTCCCTAAGTTAATGAATGTTTCAATAGCATCTTAAGAGCACGTCCAGCGTAATTTATTGTGTAAGTATTTACAAAAATCCTCCACATGGCATAAAATTTTGGCATAATCTGCAGTTGCATATAAATGTCCGTTCCATAATTTTCTGTATTCCTTGAACTCAAATAAAGTGCTAGAACTTTTATTTCTTTGGGAAGAGAAGACCACAAAAAGTAACCTCTGTAAATGATATTTCGCAGTTTACTCAAAGTGTACAAATCAACTGACAAATGAAATTCTTTTCTGCAGCATGTGTTTCGTACATCATTTTGGCTGAGCTTCAATTTTCTCAACTCTTCCTGAAATTTAGCCTGATATTTCTTAAATTTTTCTTAACTTCTACTGAAATAACCTGGCTAAAATGGTTTACAGTTTCATCAGTAATACTTTATACTTGAATTTGAATTCTATCTTTAACATTTTGAAGCAATAACGACGAAGCATCGATTTTTGGCCAATAAAACACTAAATTTTGGAAATTGGGATTCTCTCTAGATATTGTTAAGATTCTGACGGTTTGAACCTCATTTTCTTATAAACTTTTTCTTACAACAAATCATGTATTCAAATGTGCTCTTCCTCCTCCTCAGCGTAAGTAACTTTTGTTTCTTCAGCTGGTGGTGGATCCTGCAGACGCGGCGGAGGCATGATTGGTGTCTATGACTACGCATATTCTGTAGGCATTCCAGATGAAACATGTAGTGTATACAAAGCGAAAGACCAGGCGTGCACAGAGCTCCACCAGTGTGGTACATGTATGGATTTTTACAAGTGTTCTCCTATACAGAATTACACCCGCTGGAAGGCGTCGGAATACGGTAAGTAACTGGGGACATTTCAGTACTTATGCAAGGGGCACGGGGGTAATGTGCCCGAATGAAAAACTTGCCCCCAACAGGATTATTAATTTGAAGATCAAGGACAGCTCCTGATCGTATGCATTTCAAAGGTTGCCATTTAGTACTCATGCATATGGGAGCATTATATTAAATACATGATAAGTGAATGGGGTTTGCCATTGTATTTGCAAGTAAATGCGGACATTTTGAGATATATCCCGAGCCTAAGTCCTATTTTCAATGGTGGATGTTCTTAGCAAAAGTACTCTAGTGCCTCTACTAGTGGGCCCCCCCGTCTATTAATTTCAGGAAAGTTTTCCCTCCCCCGTTGCATATTAACACCCCCTTCCATTGAATCTTACAAATCGATCATGATCAGAGCACGCAGAAAATTAAATTACCTTTTAATAAAACAATTTAACAATAGGAACCACCATGCATGCCCCCTTCTATTAGCACCCTCTTTTTATTGAAAACTAGCCGACATGAAAATTCCCTTCTATTCGCAACCCCCTTCTATTAAAAATTGGCCAATATGAACCCTATTGTCTCCCCCTTTTATTAGAGACACTGTAGTCATGGTTATTTCTAATGTGCAGCTACCTACTTCTTCTACTGACCTGTAAATTCCTCGTTTAAGGACCTCTATGGGCCAATAGAGCTTCGGATATAGAGGGGTGCGTTTCTAGAACAATCTAGTAGACAAGGCTAAAGAAGGCAGAACTTTCTTTGCTTTCTTAGGAATTCTTTGCAAAAGAAAAAGCAATAATTTTAACCAAGGTCATTTTCACAAAATTTTAGACTAACCAGGCAAGAAATTTTATCTTCCTTTTCTATTTTCTTATTTTCATATATTTTCTTTACTGTTTGTAAGGTTTAACTTTTATTTGTGCGTATACTTTTATTGTACTTAGAGTTATATTGTAATTAGCTTTTATACATTAACAGGGCAGTTTGTAAATAAGACTTCTGTAACCTTACCCTGTATAACGAATTTTAAATGAAAGTATAGTAAAGCATAAGGTGGAAGAGTAAACATAAGGTGGAAAAATATAATATCATACATAGAATGATCCATGTTGCGTACTGTAGATATGTAATTCTTAGAGACCAGCCCTTTACCATAGCCAGTCAGAGGGCTGGGCGCTTTCATGCGACAATCATTTTAGCATGTGGTTAGAGAGCAGTTGAAAGCTTGATAGAGTACGTAAATACTCTTAACTGCCTAATTGCGGTCCTCTCCGCTAAGTAATTTTTGAAAATTTTTCCAATCTCCCCGACCTTATAAGGACCCCCTCCCCGCTTACTGGCTTTTGCTCAAAGACTTCTCAAACCGTGTTCTAAATAGATGCTTTGAGCAAATCTTCTTGTCTGTTAGCAATGTTTTTGTGCTCCTTACGTTCTCATGACCATAGATGCCCGATTTATGAACATAGAGTGCTTCATGGCAGTACTATCTTAGATTTCAAAGCATTTTGCTGCCCCCAGCTTGTGCCGGTTCTCTTACCATCAAAAAGAAAGTAAGTTTGAGAAGTAGCAATTGAAAAAGCTTAGTAAGATCAGTTTTAGAGTCTTTAAGGTTCTTATTCCCTACTAAGATATAAGAGACATCGAGGTCTTGGAGAGGTATGTTAGTAAACAAATTAACCACATCAACATAGGTCATAACTTTATGCCTTCCACGTCAGTCTTAAGAAAAACGTGTATTAAATCTGTTTCATACTTCATGAAAATTCCCTAAGCCATCGCTGATTCCATGTTTTAACATGTTGGTTTTGTGGAATTGGTTTTGCCTTATCTATCGCAACGCTTTACGTGAGTGTTTTGTGCTCTAAACGTTCTTTTTCATAAGAAACCTAGCTGTACTATAGGAAACAAGTGTGCTGTAAATCTAAGCCATTGCAAGCACATGTCAAAAGGCTTCCTTAACACTTTTAGCACGTTCAATGCTTCCACAAGGGGACTACTGAAGCGTTGACCCTGATATGCAAAGTGCAGCCTAATAACGTAGTTGTTGTTGTTGTTGTTTACTTTATTTTTAGTAGGCTGTTATACCTAGCTTTTTCAGCTGATTTAGGCCTACTATGTATGCCGCATCCAGGCATGGGACTCCTAGTTTAACGTCCCTTCCGAAGGACGGCAGAGCGAGCTGTTTTGGTCGTTCATCTGGAAGTTCACCTATCCAGGTTCTGACTGTACACAGCAATACTTAACTTCAGTCAAGCTAATGGAACTGGCTGGGCCGACTGGCCACCGAAGTCTATAATCAACACCACGAAGATACGATTACTAAATGTTTAATCGTCCTTGCATTGCTTATACCATACACGTTTTTCTGAAGAACTAAAATGTCTGCCTTCAGCTTGGATGTTTCTTACATGCTTCTTAAATGCAAGAAAACTCCAATGATAAGAACAGCTCAGATTAAGCAAATGTGATGCAAAAATAGGATGATCAAGTTTTGGGAGACATGAATCAAAAATTCTTTTGCAAAAGCAGACTTTTCAGTTTATTAAAATTCAGCTTGCCACTATTTATTAAATGATTCTTAATTTTTGCCTAATTTCAGTCTAATATTTCTTAAAAAGAACCGTCTTTTAAATCCACAGGGTTTGTCGCTGGTCGTGCTTTTATGATGGCAGAGATCTACAGAAGAGGGCCAATCGCATGTACCATAATGATGACCCCTCGTCTAGGTGCTTACAAAAGTGGAATGTTCAAGGAGTTCCGCAGCATGAGTACCTCTAACCATGTTGTTTCGGTCGCTGGATGGGGTGTGGATACCGATGGAACCGAATATTGGATTGTACGCAATTCGTGGGGTCAACCATGGGGTGACAATGGATGGTTCAGAATTGTCACAAGCCTCTATAAAAATGGAATGGGTAACTTCTTCAATCTTGGTATCGAAGAAAATTGTGCTTTTGCAGTACCGGATTTGTAAAACTGAATTCTGAACATATTCATAGCTAGTACTTACATAGTTCTTAGCAACTAATTTTTGATGAGTAGCCTAGCAAGGCCTTCTCCCAACAGTTCCAGGTTTTCGAGGGGAAAGCGTGTGATCGCACGCGTACGCCTTGGCAACTTCCGACGTGTGCAAAGTATCGTACGTCTTGATTGCTTTAAAGTTATGAGTTGTTTCCGCCATTGGTAGTTCCATGCGCTTTTCATAACGAATTCGATGCTCACCGCTTGCTATTTCCGCCAATTTGTATCACCGAATCCATTCACAAAATGGCTGCAAAATATTGTTAACTGGGCGGTAGAAGTCGGATACACGGATTTTTTTATAAGAAACAGTTTATGACCAACCTAGTACTAGACAGCCTAAAATTTAAGAAACTTCTAGAAATATAAGAGAAGAGCTAAGAAACTGTAAAGCAGTAGCACATTGAAATCGTTACCTGGCTCAACGTAAAGCTGTACCAAAACAATGTGAATATGAAGTTGCTTTAAAATTTATCTCGTACTGACACATTTTGTTTGCTATAGGACAAATAGTTTGCTAAATTCACCTGCGTACGCTTTCACAGAAATTTAGTTTGCTAAATTAAGAGACTGATAAGAAACACTTAGAACTGTAGGCCTTGAGCTAGGTTTCTTATCAAAACAATGTGTACACATGGGACATTACTTTCTAACAAGTTTTTCAAAGGTCACGCGCCACCGCACGCCCGGCTTGTTTTAGGTGTCTGATTGCCAGCACTCATATCGTAACCTTCCCACGAAAGCCTGACGATCTGCAATAATCAACCTGTATTGTTGGGGAGACGAGAGCGATGGTCTATTGTTTTAAACAAAGCTTGTGATCTGTTGTTCGACCAATCATATTGAACAATTCTTACATCGTAAACGCACGCGCAGAATGATTTTTGTTTCTTCACGCACGATGTTGCTTCATAAACTAAACATAAACATACCATGAACATAAAGTTTATGTTGCGAACATAAACTAGATTTTGCACTGCTGGTTTCCCGCCATTCCGTTTGACCTTTCTAAAAGCCATCGTAAGTAGCATTACGTCGCCTACCAAAAAAGCCACTTGTGCGCATGCGTTTACGATGTAAAACGTTGAGCACAAACCGCTTTTGAACAAATCAATCTCATCTCCCCAACAATGTAGTATTTAAAGTTCCACAGTTTTTCCATATAATAGCTTTATGAGTATAATTTTGGCTTTGATTTTTCCTACTTAACACTCTTTCACCAATATGTTGATACTTGCCTAACCCCCGTCCAATAATTCTCTAGCGGTACGCCTCTGATGTATGACCTGGTTCGAGTTGTAAAAGTTTCTTACAAGCTTACAAATTCTATTTAGTGACGCAATATAATCATCGTTCTATTATAGAATTAGAAATTCGTAGTTTCTTATATCAATATTTCAAGCCTCAGTAGTCGAGAAACTCTCGTATTCTTAGGCGACAGGTGCTGGCTCAAACAGAAAATAACAAACCTGTAAATCTGGCAGTAAATCAACTACACACAAAGTTTAAGCTCTAATGAAACTCGAGCCTTGCTTTGCTCATAAATTACTTTTTATTTTTAGCTATACTGAGTTTCAACATTCTTACAAACTGTATTCCTATATAGAGTACGAGTGCAATCGGTAACAGCCTAAGAATTATGGACAACTAAATTGAGAAAAGTTATTGCTTTATGAGGCTACTCAAACGTTGAAGTATTGATTATTTTGAGGCCCCTTGAACCTTGAGGGAATTTTTTCCCCATGTCCTCTTTGGCCACCCTGCTTATGAGACACTATGGCAAATTTATTGTTGTTCATGTATACTTTATTTTGAGTAGGCTGTTACTCCTAGCGTTTGAGCTAATTTAGGCCTACTGCGCATGCCGCATCCAGGCATGGGACCAGTGGTGATTTCTAAACATTTTAACAAGGGGGGCTCTACGCACAACCACGCCCATAGTTTGGGTGTGGCCCAGTAACAAACACGCCCATATTTTCAAAGATGGAAACATGATAATTTAGTTTAACACTGATATACTATAGTCAACAATAAGAACTGCCTCAATAACCATATAGCAGTGCACAGTTGATCATAGCACTTTGGAAGCAAGGCCAATAACCTCTGAAAAGCCAACCCAATGCAAGAGTTGTAGGGGGGGTTGAGCCCCCCAACATGAGCAGAAATTTTAACACGGGGGGCTCCGCCCCCCTGAGAATCACCCCTGCATGGGACCCCTATTTTGACGTCCCTTCTAAAGACAGCGGAGTGAACTGTTTTGGGCGTTCATCTGGAAGGTTGCCCATCCAGTTTCTGACCGTACACAGCCATGCTTAACTTCAGTTAAGCTAATGAAACTGGCTGGGCCGCTTGACCACTCAAATTTCCTCCTCTGCCCTCTCTGTCGGCATGAGGGGCCAATCGCTGATTTCTTTTCGTACGTCTTGCTTAAAATCACATAAAAATCACAGACAAACCATAAGAAACCACAGAAATCACAAAAAATCATACGAATCACAAAAAATCATACGACTCACAAAAAATCATAAGAAACCACAGAAAATCATAGAAAAATCACAGAAAGCACAAAAAATAATGCGAATCACAAACAATCACAGAAATCGCAAAAATCAGAGAAATCACAAAAATTCAGAGAAATCACAAAAAATCAGAGAAATCACAAAAACTCAGAGAAATCACAAAAGTCACAGAAATTACAAAAAATCAGAGAAATCACAAAAAACTCAGAGAAATCACAAAGAAACACCAATGATTTCTTGAAAAGAAGACATCTCGTTCACCTTTTCAGGTCGCGATTTGCCACTCATCTCGGCGGTTTTGCATGAGAAACATGACATTGACCTCTTTAAGGTAGAGTCACATGTTCTTGTGCAAGTATAAACGGTTATGTACACCGCACTGCTTTTCTAATTATTTAAAAAAAACTATTGTCTTAAAATAGATCTTTAAAAATCTAAAAATAGAGCTACAGCCCTTTTCAATGGATTCTTAAGCTGTTGCATGTTAGAGGTAAAGGAACTTGAAAAGATGAAATTGACTACCAGGGCAAAGAATGAAAATACAAAATTATAAACGGAAAGAAAACGTACAATTTTGAATTTGAATAAGAGAAAGTGTCATTTTAAGAAACACGTTGAGCATAAGGCATGAAAAACGCGGGAAAGTGCTCATTTGGGAGGCGTGCTTTCTTCGCAAGGCATGTGTTCTTTTGGCAAGGAGAGAACACTCGAGTCTGCTTCAGAAGGTGGGCATGGTGGTGAGAGTTTAGGAAGCAATGAAGCTAAACAAGGATTGATAGTTAAATACACAATGCAGGTAAACAAAGATTGATATTAATTTACTTGAATGATTATCCAGAAGACAGCTTAGTAGCTAAAATACATGCGATAATTAGGGAGTCATCATTTGATTTATCCTCAGACTTAGACACGTTGCATGCAAGTTTCTCAAATTTACGCGAAGTTTGTCGGGAGTTAACGAAGACTCCTCGAATCTTTCAGGGACACTTAAGACTTTTCTATAAAGGTATATTCTATCAAAGACGAAACATTTCCTCTTGAAATTGCCTTTAACTGTTACTTTCCAATCTTATTAATCTGCCTGATTCTCTTGTTACGTACTAACTAGCCTTCTAAATTTGACGCGAATTTTGTTGGGGGCTAACTCAAACCTCCTAGAATCTTTTAAGGGCGACTATGGACATTTTTATGCTGGTATATCATGTCAGAAACCAAATCAAAACACCTTAAACAACTTTCATTGATTTTCCTATGTATTTTTTTCAATATTGGTTATCAAAACTTTAGGTGAAGGTTGATAGTTATCGCCAATTCTCCTGGAATCCTTTAGGGGCAGTTAGGACGTTGTTGTGTTGGTTATATTTTACCTTAAACTAATCATGTACTTTCGCAAAACACTTTAAATTACTATTTGCCAACATTTGATGAGTTGCGTACATATTTTGCTACATATAAGTCTTCCAAACTTTAAGCAAATTTTAGCCAATACTCCTGTCATTCATCAGCGGTTCTTATAAAGTCTTTGCTTTTGGGTTAATTCGTCTTCAGCTAAATATCTCCTCTCTTCAACGACCTTAAGCTACTGTTTTTCACTCTTCATGCATTGGCATCCTGCATATGCTTACTGCATATCAGTTTTCTCAATTATGGATGCTTTCATGTTGTGACAATTTATCTTAAATTCAACAATTGCTATCCTAATGCCCTTTAAAATGTTACAGCAAAAACCCGCATACAAAAAGGCGCGCAACTAGGAATTATTTAGGGATGGGCTCCA
Organism: Cassiopea andromeda; assembly: GCA_018155075.1. Taxonomy (NCBI): domain Eukaryota; kingdom Metazoa; phylum Cnidaria; class Scyphozoa; order Rhizostomeae; family Cassiopeidae; genus Cassiopea; species Cassiopea andromeda. The sequence continues at coordinate 80,693 of WIPJ01000226.1, forward strand.
GTCCACGAAAAAGGACAAATTAAACTTTTTAAAGGAGATATGGGCTTCTGATACAGTTTTCAAATTCATAAGCGAAGGAAATACTGTAAGAGATTTAATGATATTGTTGCCTGCTAAGAGGTAGTGGTGTAGGAAAGGGGGTGCGTAGCTCCCTAGTTGTGACTTGTGGGGGCTCAGCCCTCTAGCTCTGTAAGTTTTTTCGAAGTAGAAACATAGAGGAACCAATATTCTACTGTACATAGTAATTTCAGATTCAAAGAGCTCTAGAGGAATTATTAGTTCACAAGATATAGGGTATTAAAAATACGTTGTTTTTTGGATGACATCATCGTCTTCTCATATAACAGCGTGGAATAACTTCAAAGTTTCTTATAAAGATCCGTACAAGAAAAGGCCCCCCTAGATATCAATGGAACCCCCTGGCTATCGATTAACTTCTACGTCACTGCTATGAGGGCTAATGACTGTTGTCAATTTTTATCGTGGTAGAGAAATGAAAATGGGGTACCGTGGGCCAAGTCCAAGGAAAATGTTTGGGGCCACGCCTTTTTCATTTTAGGGAAACGCCCTTTTTGAATAGAGAGGGCACTACAAAAAGGGCACTTTCGCTCTTTTGCTGAAAACTGCAGGGACGTATACCCCGGGACTTTTCCCCTAGATGCGCGCATGAATAACCTGCAATTTTGAAATGAGTCTCTTCGTGTTCTTATTCTATGAGGCAATTTCATGTGTATCAGGCCACTGGTTCTTTAACACTAGGCCCTAAGCAAATCAAATGCTAGTAAAATGATAGTTGACAGTTCAGAATTGTAATACTATGATAATATAGTTACACTCTTTTGTTATTAGAACCAGAAAAATTGAGCTTCAGGCTAACTGCTGTTAATTTCTCCCAAATTTAGAGGCTAAATTATTTTCAATTTTTTCTTAAATTAATGGCGTGTAGTCCATTTAGAAATGCATAGAAAGGGAATATACAAGACAACATTGAATGTTTTGATTAATTGAAAGCCAAATGTTACAACCAAGATGGTATCTCTTGTATATAAGGAAAAAGTGCTAAGACTGTCAATTCTCCTCAGGTTAGCAAGGAAAGGACGTTTCCCCTCCATTTGTTAGTGGAAAGAATGTTTCATCTCCATTTCTTAGTGGAAAGCTTCTACATCAATTTCCAAAAATACATTTTACGACAAGGCTTCGGGCTCAGACTTGCTGTTAATTTGTTCTTCATTTTCCATCAAATTTTAGACGAGTGTTCTTATACAAAGAGTGGTGTACGTAATACGGTCTTTCCTAAAGCAGCGAAGTAAAACCGATAACTAGGAAAATTACAAATGATATGATACTCGTGTGTTGAAAAAGTTTTCACAGTTTTTGTACATTCTAAATAGCTTTTAAGTACAAGGTTAAAATGCATATAGATATTTCTATTTACAATCAATGGTGCAAAGGAAAAATGAGAAAACTAAGTTACTGGTGATAACTGTGGGCATGCATCGTTCATGAAGTTTCCAGGTCCAACTTTTCCGTCTTGTCGGTCGCTAAAATTAAAAGAAAAAGTCAGACCACGTGGGGGAGAGGGAATCGAACACAAAATGCACTCTACCGGTGGTGGGTAGACAGGAATGTCAAAATAAGAAATAAAACCAAGTTTGGATCGCAAAATGATAACTATGGAGATACAAGCAAGCAACAGCGATTTTCCAACAGGAAGCTGACTATTCCGACATAGGGGGGGGGGTAAAGATATGGTTAGGAGCAGGGCCGTCGCAAAGGGATACCAGCTGGGGGGTGTGAACTGACGTTTTATCGACAGGATAGGTGTGGCAGCTAGAGTTACTTGAAGGAAATGGGGAGCCCCCAAGAAAATATGTTGAAGACCACGCCCTTTTGTTTGGCTATAAATGTGACCAGCGCCCCTTTCTATCTCAGAATTGTTTTAGAGAAGCATGAAAACGTGGCTGCTTTTGAAAGCAAGGAAAGCATACTTGTCGTTTCCTGGCAGTAAATATTGTATCGAAAGAAACAATAAATTGGAACAAAATTTTCATGCTATTAAAGAAACAAGTCGCCCATTCAACTGCTTAAATCATTGGATACACGTTTGTTTTTAAAAGAAAAACTTTATAAGAAAATGAGGCTCAAATCGTCAAAATCCTAAGAAATTCGTAAGAAAATCATGAGGCTCAATTTCCAACATTAAGTGTTTTTATAGGCCAAGAATCGGTATTTCGTCGTTGTTGCATTCAAAATGTTAAAGATGGAATTCAAATTCAAGTATAGAGTATTAATAACGAAAGTGTAAACCACTCTAGCCAGTTTACTTCAGCAAAAGTTAAGAAAACTTTAAGAAAACCTCAGGCTCAATTTCGGGAAGAGTTGAGAAGGCTCAGGCATTGATTGAAAATTGATCATTTGCATACGAAACAACAGTATGAAATACTCATAAAAATAATTTGTTTACAGTTACTCACGCGTCTGATGACAAGTGATCCAGGACATCTGATATATGCTCTGCAGAGATCTCGCCATCAATTTCAGCAAGGTAAGTGTAGAGCATTTTGAACTTTTTAAATGATATTCTGGAGGGGCCTCCTTCTAAATCTTTTGTGATTATGTCACATATCGTCTGCATTGTCATAGTCATGTTCTATTAAAATCAAACAAATCACAGAAATCAATAAATAAATCAATTAAACAATCAATCAATCAAAACAATCAATCAAGACAATCACAGCAAGAGTCCACCAATCAAATCAAGATAATCAAATCAGAAAATCAATTAATCAAGCAAATTCATAAAGCAAATTGATTTTAACAGGCTTTTGTAAGTTCATTTTAAATTGAGGATTATCAAGGACATTATTTTGTTTGAGGATTTGTCAGGATTTTAAAGGAGGCATCAGAGCCCTGTAATCTCCAATCCATAGGTTTACAACCAGAGTTCCCTGGAAGCCTGGAACTCCATAAGCCTCACAGCAAGCAATTACTGTTTGCAATATCACCTCATATATATATATATATATATATATATATATATATATATATATATATATAT
>WIPJ01000226.1:88244-99982 GCA_018155075.1 Cassiopea andromeda
ACTGAAGAACTTGGTGATGGTGGAGGGAACACACAAAGTCAAGACTAGAGGAAGGAAAAGAGCCAAGTGGACACAAACAGCCAAGGAAATCACCGGAGAGAGAAAGTTTGCGAATATCAAGGAGATAGCAGAAGACCGAGACAAGTGGAAGGAATTTTTGAAAAATGCCAACCTTCAATGGTGAAGAAGGCAAACAAAAGAAGAAACATTGACATGTATTTTGAATAAAAAACAACCATACCAAGTGAATTTCATTACCACAAGAAAAATTGCATAGTCAAAGTTACCTCAAAATTTCATCCAGGTTGCTCTTAGGCAGGCATAAACCATTCCATTTCTCTTCAATTTTACACAACTCTGCAACAGGTCTGTTTCCAAGCTGAAAAATATTAGTCAACATTGGAAAAATTTACAAATAACCAAGAACAATGAATGGGGTACATGATACTGATACCCTGCTTCAGCAAAACATAGTTTACACTGATTTGAAGAAAGAAAGATGAAGAAAAATCTGAAGTATCATAGAAAATTGAAGCCACTTTGGAGAAATAGTTGAAAAATCTTTCCAACCTTCTATATGTCCTTGGAAATAATTGACTCCATACTTAATTAATATCATAGGAAACATGGAAATACAGATTAATCTGGTGATCAGAACAAATGCATATCTGCAAACCTAAAATCAGAAAACCATGGAGATTTGGTCACAAATAAGGAGAGCATAGAAATTTGTTAAGGGAATAAATATAACTGATAAAATGTTGTGCTTGGTAAAGAGTTTGTGATCAAAATGATTATGAGATGTCTCTTCATAATAAGTTTTAGGACTTTTTTGTTAATCAGTATGCATTAACAAAACATTGTCATGTAGAAAGTAGATAATTACAAATTACAAAACTTTCCAAATAAATAAATGCAAAAGTCAAATAAGTAGTGAGAAAACCAATGAAATGACAGTGAAGGATCTATTCATTTTTGCTATATGAGGTCTTTAACACTGGGAGGAAAAATATACCAACAAGGAGATTAGTGGAAAGCCATTCAAAACCAGGAGTCTCTCAGGAAAACCAGGAGTTTTGGTAGGTCTGACAAATGGCAGAAATGAAAGATAAACCAAAAATAAATTGAATAAAAGGTGAACAGGATAATTATAAAATCCTACATCAAATAAACTACAATAATACAAATTAAATCAGCATCTAATTACCATTTTTCAAGGTAGCAATATTGGAAGTATGCATGTTATTTAAACCAATAGAGCATCAGGAATCTATGCAGGGCCCTTTTTACCATGCACGCTTGGGGGCAAATGCCCCCCTATTTCTTGAAATTGTCCCCCTAGTAAATGGAGTTTTGCCTCCGGAAACTATCCCTCTTTTCCAAAAGCTTTACATTAGAACTTAAAAAATTGCTTTAGAATAAATCAACTGTGGCTCAAATTGTGACTGTAAGTGGTAAATATGAAATATGGGAATGTCTTCTAAGCTATCTTGAAAGATTCAGGTACAACAGAATTTTAAGTCCTTAACACTACTGGCATGTGTGATGTTGAGGTATGAAAGCCAAAGTATAAAGCATTGAATCAAAACTTTTCCTAGGGGCATCACCCCTAGACCCTCTATATGTTGCATGTTACAGCAACCAGAGACATTAAGCTACTTGCTACTAGAGCTAGTAAATGGTTTTCACTAAGTCCTGATTCAAACATATTTGCTTTTATGACACATTTGAATTTCCAATTAGAAAATGAAATAGTTGCTTTTAAAAGCATCTTTAAAAGGATGTTTCACAAAAAGATGCTCTCAGTCCTCAAAATTTTTCTTTGATTCTTGAACTAGCCCATTCCCTTCTAGGGATTTGCCTCCTCAGTAAATGTTTCTTTAATTACTCCAAATCCTCAAATTAGCCCCATTCTAGAGCTACAAATTGTTATTAACTCCCCCTCCTTGAGTAAGCCCAACCCAAGCATGTGACTGTACCTATTTGAGAGTCTGTTAGTGCTTTATAGGGCAAAGAAAGAAAAAGTAGCCATTAATAATAGAATATTTGCTTGTTCTTAAAAAAATTTCCTATTGCTTGTATATTTAGCATTAAGAACACAGCTTACTAAAAGCAAACTTTCAACTGGAATATGACCCACTACCAAGAAAATATTTTAAGCCCCCCCCCCCAGTTCAAATAAGCTCCCCATGCAAAAATCCAACAAATACATAAGACCACAGGGGGCTAATCGAGGATTCATGGTACAAAGATAGGCCTGCTGTGTAATATGTTCCTTGGGCGTCTGCAAAGTGACAGTCACATGACCCAGTAGGTGTAGAAAGAGAGGGTACATGCTTTTTTTATAAGGAACCTACCTCAAGGTCTAGTTCTAAATGTTCCTTATTTGTAGACCTCAAATCAGCAAATTGTAGTACCAAAAGTTCCTTAATAGTTCCTTAATTTTCACTGCACATCAAGTGCCACACAAATAGTACAGAAACAGGAAAAACATACAATTTTGAATTTTGCCTTTATTTGTGGCTAGAACTGAGGAGCAAAAACAAAAAGAAGGTAGGAACAAAGTGTTACAAATGAAATTTTAATCAATGAATATCATGTCTATTCCATTAATGTCATCCAATGTAATATAATATTCGCTTGAATATTCAAACAGAACTCGTTATTCAGCTAGCTTGGTGTTGTGCCACATTATTTCACTTGCATGCCAATCTTTTGTAGTTCTTGATGCTTGCAGATATAACAATCTTCCAAATCGAAAAGTTCCTTAGGAATTTCGTTTTTAGTAGCATAAGTTCTTTAAATATTTCGGCCTTCTACTTGTACGTTCCTTATAACTCGGTTCCATATAAACAAAGCGGGCACACTGAGTCATGTGATTGTCATTTTGCAAGCTGTCAAGGAACACATCACAGAACTGGCCTATTTCAGTATAACATAGAACCCTGCAGTGTGTTACATATAGCAATACGTCTAGCTCAAAATGCTTCAAAAAAGGATGTAAGAAGCTGCCATTTATTCGAGGAAACTAACAGTATTTCTTATCGAGAGTAAAACGCTGCAAGTTACCTGTTTATGTAAGACTGCAAATGCACCTTTTGTAACAGGATTATCTAAAGGTTGTCCTAGTTGATAATCCAACCGCTCTTTAACTGGAAGCTCGTCACCTTTGTGTAATGCTTCAAAATATCTAGAAAAACGGCAAGAAAGGGAAAATTAAGTTTTGCAATACAACTGAACATTCCATCTGTGAAAATCCTTGAAACTATGCCATCGTAGGGTTTAGAATGTTTGGCACTGAAAGGAACTCTATAATGTCAATAAATAGGACTTTGAAACACATTTACGGTCTGTATCTAAGCAATTTTAGCTTGTGAGAGATGCAAAGCAAACTGTTGGGCGGAGGGCCAACTGCTTTATATGATATTATTTACATAATCGACATACGAGCGGGAAAACTTGGCAAAGGCTTGGGAGACCATGCTATTAGGAAGAAAAAGCTTTTATGATTATTCCTGTGCTATGAATTTATCAAAAAGTATAAGTACAAATTACCAATATCAAACGAATGCCATAATTTTACGCAGGAGCTATAACAGGTTGTGAAAAAATCAGGTCAGAGAATAAGCTGAGTACTTACGCCGCCGACCACTGCAAAACATCTTTAGGTTGCGTTCTGATTGCAGCTTTTGTGAACTGTTTTAGTATATCAGGCAATTCTGGTGGTATTTTAATTTGTTGCGAACAGTACATCGGCTCTGTAGAAGTCATCTTTACAGAAATAATTTAACCGTTCTTTAACCATGTACTTTGCTCTCCTTCCCCGGCGCGGAATGTTGATAATGGCCTATTCAAGTTGCCATCGAGATAAGTTGTCATAAACAACAAGGCGCCACCGCAATAACAAAAAATCCTGCCAGCACTTAGCAACTCTACACTTTTGCTATTTAGCACTGTAAACGTAGGAGACTGGTAGGCAAGGGGGGCTGCAGCCCCCCTTTAAATTAGAGATAAATCCGTTTCACTCAGATAAATTGTCTGAAAGAACAATAGGAAATTCGGGCAACTTTCTGCCTGCTCTCCAGCTCTATGTGATATCTCGGGCACAAAATTTACAGCCCCCCCAGAAATTTATCGTGCTCCTACGCTCATGTTTAGAGCCACATTCGTTTCAAGTTGTTTACAGTTATTTTTTATTTGAGTAATTACTCCATCGTATCCCCTAATTTTTCTACAATTATATAGGGCGCTGATTATTATTATTATAAACTTCTCGACAGCTTTGTAAATCCAAGATAGTCTTTTACAACAGAACAATGCATAGAGAGTTAGGGCGGTTGCATCACACTTAAGTCACAGCTAGGGGGTGCCCCCACATCCCCTCTTCTACGCCACTGGAGCTAGGGTTTGTTCATATAGGAACTACAGCTCCCTAATCCCGTAGCAAGACTTCGCTACTCATAGCATGAGACATTTGTCATTGTTGAACTGAGAACATGAAGTAGTAGGCACCACAACTGCAAAAATATCTCCTTGTAGCTTAATGGAAATATTCCTTCAAGGAAATATATTTAGATTGTAACTTGATAGATCCCCTAATGTTGCCATAGCTTAGAAATAGGCTAAAAACGATGTATTTCTGTAGAAAAAGAGCATTTATTCCAAAGGGAAGTAGCCATCCTTCCTAGACCGTATTCAAATCATGTTTACCATAGTCAATATTGAAATTCAATATGGCTTTCACTTAAATGCTGTAGCAGTTAATTTTTCTCTAAAGATGACGTGACTTCGCTTCTGGGTTTGTTTGTTTGGTAACGACGTTAAATACTGGAAAGGCCAGAGATGTAGGAACCCTTTAAAAAGTTGGGGGCACATGGATTCACGGGCACCCTCACAAGCAAGAAAGGGCACTATGTAATCCGACAATTTGCATACAAATTAGTGAAAAAGTGGTGGGGGCACGTGGCCCCTAGGCTCTCTGGTTCTTATTTCCATGGCAAAGGCAATACCTTGCATAATTCATAAAACTCAGTAGCCAAAAAGATTGCGCTCTGAAGCGCGTTGCAGAGTAAGGAAGAAAGAAAAGAATTAAATACCGAAATCTATATTTAAAATATCCATCTTGATCGAAAAATGCATGATAAAAAGCATTTATGAATGCTAGAAAATTACTCGAACGGGTGTATTTTGCCGAAGGTGAATGAGGGCATGAAGAAGTCAGATTTCATTGTCGAACCCAAACTTCTTTCGAGTGATGTCATTTTCGAATCCACAGTTCTTTATTAATCTTATTGACTGAACCATGAACTCATTGATTCGATCATGACTCTGTTGATTCAACAGTGATTCCATGGTTTAGCAATGATTCACTAATCTTACTGCTTCACCCGTCTCCCAATAGCAAATGGGGGTACTTCGATGTGAAGGGTTAGCTAAAACGTTAGTACCCGCTCCCCTAGCACACTTGACAATCACCCCTAGATAAGAATTACTGTTAGACTAATAGAACTCGCTTTATACTTTACAACTTATATATAAATTAAGGGTATATCTTAAATTCGAAACTACTATTTTACAGAAGTCGAATATTTCAACTTCGAGTGTCCATATTTCAATTCTGGGCTTCCCCTTCGTTTGCTTGTTTGCGTAAGAAGACTGGAGACCAATGTCGGTCAGCATCAGATAGATATGTCGAAACAGACCTAAAAAGTCAATAGTTTAAAAGCTATACACCATATAAAACATAGAGCATATGAAATTTCATAAACAGCATGCCTTATTGCACGAAATTAAAGCAATACAGTAATTAAGTTGAGTTTGTCTTCATCAATATTAATTACTTATTAAAACGTTAATTTGAACACAATATCAAGTGAAATTCCGAGGCCTTGGCTTTTATGTGGGCGTGACGCATAAAAGACATGAAAATTATCAACATTATAGATGTAAGGTGGAGAGACGAGATTGAAGAGAAGGCTGGCTCTGCATGGATGAGAAGGGCGCAAGATAGGAATGCATGGAGAAAGGTGTGGAGGCCATCCGCCAGCAGTGGCGTGGCAGGCTAAGAAGAAGAAGAAGAAGATGTATGGAACTTCTTGACAACCAAAATCATAAAGACAATGCGATTCGTTATAAATCTGTTTGTTTTCCTTTCTGATACATAGAGAAATCTACGAGGTAAACTTAAAATGAAAAAATTCTATCCTCGTTAATTAATGTTCCTGAAACGTTAACGTCTTTCAGCCAATTTGCGTTAATTTGGTCCGCGTAAATTTCATGCGTGCTACACATTCTGTCTTATAAGAAACATGTCTATAAGAAACATGAGGCTGAAATTAGACAAAAATTAAGAAACATTAAAGAAACATAGGCAGGCTGAGCTTCAAAACTTGCAAAAACTGCTTTTACTAGTAAGTTTTTGGTCAAACGAACAAGAAAATAGCATGAACATCAATTAGATTCCTCAAAAAGCTTGAGCATCCTTTTTCTTGCATTACAATTGCCTAAGCTGGGTTGTTATTTTCATTGGAAGTCTTTTTAATTTAAAAGGAATTTAAGAAATATTTAAGAATTCATTTGACGAAATATTAAGAAACATCAAGGTTGAAGTCAAAGAATTTGCTTCTTGTAAAAAAACTGTGCATTTAATGTATCGTTATAATTTCATGTAATAAGGTACATTACAAATGTGATGGCTGAAAATTAGAAATTCTAAAATAAAAATGGAATGATGATAAAGTCAAATACTCATTCAAAAGCATTCATAAACTATACCTTCTATCCTCGTATTCGAACTGAGATGCATTGATAGGAGGCAGTGGGGTTTGCGGCATATGAAGCTGATACACAGAATACTGTTCATCGAATGGAGACGGGGGTGGTGGAGAATTTTCTACAAATGCAAAAAACGGGGGAGGCTTAGCTACATTGCTAAAATTACAGAAACTGAAATTAGCATACAAGATCTAAAAAGATACTCTACATAAAACAACAGGTAGGAGCTTTTCCCTTGCGTTGCGTGTACATTGGAGAGATTGTTCAAATTATACGTGTTTTTATTTGACAGATATCTAGAAGAAATATGGGGCTAATATTTTTCAAAAATGAAGTAACACTAAAGAGGCACACTTAGGCTGAGATTAAAATTTCAACTTGAAAAAAAACTGCTTGTACAAGAAAAGTTTTGATCAAATTATAAGAACATAGACAAAAGCATTCACTTCATGCTTCACACTTAGAAATTTCAGCTGTTTAATCTGAGACGACTTTGTCTAATCTGAGTTTTATTGCATCGCAGTCGTCTTATTTGAGTTGTTATTGTCCATGAAAGTTTTAAAACTTTAAGAAACATATATAAGAAACATCTGAGGTTGGATTTGACAAAATATTTAGAAATATCCAGGCTGATGGCAAAAGGCTTGTTTCTTTAAAAACAAAACATGTATTTTCAAACCCATCAAACAAAGCATACTGTGAAGGAGTGGTCCACGTGACTCTATAATTTTCCAAAGATCCATCGAAAATAGAACGCTCTGTACAGGATATGAGTGTCCTAACGTCTGTGATTCTAAGATATGAACAAGAAGACAGGTGGTAAAGTTTTCTGACCTGTGGCAGATGATTGGTTGTAGCGAGTTGATGCACCTTTCTTGATTTCTCCAACAGGGCGTGCAACTGTGACGTATGAAAGCATATTGGAATGAAGAGGACCACCGTATAACTGGTCACTTGAACTAACTTTGGCACTAAGAGACAAAATAAATCAAAATATTTATTAAGAATGTAGTTATTGCAAAATGCCGCAACACTCACTACAGCAAGTTAATGACTGCAGAATTGAGTTTGGCTCACATCGTTGGCCCAGGATGCACAAGGACAGTCCCACAAAGGGGACATTCATCTGTTACGTACAGGGATAAAGGAGAATATTTTTGAGTGAGGAGGCTGGGTACGAGTGGCAAGCTCCAATTGGGCGTGTCAGTCGGGGTCAGGAGCGAGCCTTTGATATTGCAAATAAACCACTTTTTGAACATCAAAATGCAATGCATTTATCTTAGATTGGAAAGGATATTTATTACATGACAGTATACACTAGCAAGAACGTGGGGGGCTGCAGTCTCTAGGCTCCGGCGTGCCTGATATAATGGCTCTAAGGAGGAGGGAGGATACCTTGATATTTTGTACCGCCCATTGCCTAATTAATATGAAGGGCTATGCTGCCGAGCATTACCAAAGGGGAAGGGTCTCAAAAAGGGTAAATCTTACGTTACGTAATGGGTGATAGACTCCCACATATGAATCTATACAAAATGGCTGACAATCTTTGACAGAAGTATAAAACTTGCAAATTAGGAAATTTTTTGAGTTCCAAGGTGACGAAGATGATTCTTGATCTATAAAATTTCAACAGTTACAAGGACAAGGTAAAAATTGCAGTGGAAAGTTCTGATTGTGCATTTTCCGCATTATATACATTCTGCAGGAGATTGTTCTCATATCATATTACAAGAGATAAACTCAAAAGACTGAAAATTCACTAGGCTTGATAGTTTTTATTTTACTAGGTAGCGTTTTTATGGTTTAACATAATGATTATTCGATACATAACTTTACGTAAAATAATGTACGGATCTTCGACATATCTATCTGATGCTGACCGACATTGGTCTCCTAGTTCAGCCCAACACAACAAATGTTGGAGACAACGCACTGTCTTATGAGAAAATCATGCAAATTAATGCTGGATAGGGAACTAAATAGTCTGTTGGTCCTACAGAACTTTACCACTGCACGAAAAAGCGGCAACATTGTTTTCACATACTAAAAGCTTTTTTCGTCCGACACTCATCAGAGTAGGAAAACGTCGGATAGTGACCTAAAGGTTCACCGAAATATGCATCCAGATGCAGTTATTGTGTTAGGATGCGTCTAGTTGGCCCCAAGTGTGATCAATTAGGACCTATTAACATTGTTTACTTGAAGAGTCCCAATGAGAAAACGAACTTTTTTGTCTACACAAGACTGGGTTTTGAGTCTTGATGTAACCAGATTCCAAAACACTTAAATGACATGACGTTCTTGCTTGCCCAATGATCCGAAAATTGTCGTCTGTGTATGTTTTGATGCATTCTGGATTTGCAATAAGGTGTTGTCCTATGGCCGACGCACAATTAATTCTAGACTTGTTGTTTTTACATAGACGAGGTGGCTACTCTCTTACGGCATTACTTCTCTTCCTGATGCTCATGGGGAAATGTTGCTTTATTCTGTCTATTGGGAACTAACTTATGCATAAAATAAATTCTGAGAACAATACAAAATTAACATGATATGGCATAAATTACCATCATTAATCTGAAAAGGCAGAATTTAAGAAATATTCTGGATCTCCTCAAAAATTTAAATTTTTCCAATATACAGCTTCCTCTTTCATTCATCAAGAACGGATTGATAGCAGGAGATAGAGAGAATAATGGATAACGCAGTTACCTGATGTTATTATTTGTAAACATACTTCGATTGACGTCAAGTTCCACTATCTTTGGAACCTCTGGAAGTGACTTGGTTGCTAGTGATGGAGTGCTAATAGAAGATTGTACCTAGAATGATAGCATGGGGTTGTCTTTAGAGTAACAAAATGTGATACAACAAAGTAAAGGGTAGTGAACTTATTGTAACATGACCAAAAATAGTTACAAAGTGCAGCATAGCGCTCAAATCTTGATTGGTTAATACATTTGCTCACAACCATATTCTCCTTACCGTCTCAGCCAATAGAAGGCGGCAAATTCATCAATAAAACGGCTTTCGAAGCTACATTTATGCCAATTTCACATATTTTGAAGCGGTTCTACCACCCATACTAAAACAGTTGTGCACGCTCGAGTTTATCTACTTTGGTCAAAATTATACTTGAATCATTAAGCTTATACATTCGGCTCTACATGTTCATAGAACTAGAGTCGGATGTCGTGGTTTTGATACTTAATTATACAAAACAAATTAGATCCATAAAAGTAAGCCTACCTAATGCAAGCATGAGCTTTTGTTTCAAATAAAATACTATCTATTGATCTTTAATCGCAATCTAATTAGGCTGAGTTATACGGTATTTGTTTGAAAGACTGTATTTTGTTATTTTTATCTGCTTGGACATTCTTGACAAGTTCGAGCGGTTATATCTTCCCAGATGTGTTTGAAAGTCAAACAATTAGGTGAGTTTCAGTCTCCAAAATATAAAACTAATTAAGAAACATTTAGTACTAGACTGCCGAAACTTTTGGGTCAAATTACGTAACTGTGAGTACTGGCTGCCAATCCAAAATTTCTTATCAAGATAAACGTATATGATTTAACAGAGATAAGGCAGAGTGTATTAGAGTGCAAGGACGTGTAGCGCAGTACAGTAAAGTACAGAACAGAAAAATACAGAACAGAAAAACACAGAACAGTGAGGCATAGTAGGGTAGGAAGTGGAGTAAGGCCAGGTGTAGTAGAGTGCAAGGACGCATAGTGCAGTACAGTAAAATACAGAACAGTAAAATACAGAACAGTAAAATACAGAACAGAAAAGCACATAACAGTAAAGCGCAGTAGGGTAGGGCGTAGAGTAGGGCGAGGTACAATAGAGTGCAATGACGTGTATTGCAGTACAGCAAAATACAGAACAGAAAAGCACAGAACAGCAATGCACAGAAGGGTAGGGTATAGAGTAAGGCGAGGAACAATAGAGTGCAGGGGCGCGTGGTACATAGACTGCGAAGTTTAAAAAGAGATAAAGCATCTACATTACCTTCCATACTCCTCCACCTGCACTTCCATCGCTTCGCATTGGCTTTACGTCCATAACAAGTGCATCGTCATCAAGTTTTCGTAAACTTAGGATAGAGGCTGAGCTTTTATTCGTGGGGCGAGTCTTGTCCGGTTGCGAAGGAGATGCATTTGGTCCTAGAAGTGTGGAAGACTGCTGACGAGTGATGTCATCTTTCGCTGATTTAACACGTCGGCTTACTAAATATCCACTACCAATACGCTTTCTAGAACGATTGGAAAACATATATGTGATACTCAGGCTATATAAAGTCGTAAAGTCATCATACGCTAGAGGTAAACGCCCCTTTCAAAGCCGAGGGCTCCCTTAAGGCTGTCAGATAGTGTGTGTGATCCACCAGCTCAATAAAGAAAATTAAAATGACTAATTAATACAATTTTACGCTGTATTACTATATATTTGATTACGACGCATGCGTGCATAATATACGCATGCGCAAATGAGCAAAACTGTTGAAAAAATCAGTACTTATATAAGACATTATATCTCATATAGTTTCTAGGCAATGGTGCATTTGATAATCTTAGGCCTGAAGATCTCTGCCGTGAAGTAAAGATTTGTGTTCGTGGCAGTATAGATCTAGCCTATGCTACTCTCGTGTGCTTAATGCACGTCAGGGAAAGCTTAGTAATTTTCTAGATTTTTCCCACCCCGACAGACCTTATTAAGAACACCCCGTTAATTGGTATTAGTAAGTTAAAGTATCAGTTATGTCAGGAGGTAGCTTTTTTGTATCGTATTTTCCAAAAGACATTCTGCCATTAGACTTGTGTATTCTGTGTTCCTATTAGATATATTATGAGACTATTTACTAAATTTTGTTGATATTTTACCCAAACGGACCATAGAACAAGGTGTTTTATTACTTAATGCATGACAAGTCTACTATCTGGAAAATCTACCCCCC
>WIPJ01000226.1:170003-180213 GCA_018155075.1 Cassiopea andromeda
ACCCCCCCCCCCCCCCATTCCTCCCCTTCACTGTTGCACTGCTCATACCACTGGTACTTAGTCTAACTTTTTACTTTACAGCTCGCTCACTTGGTGGACTATTTTGTCTGTCTAGTGAGCAAGTTCTTAAGTAAAACAGAAGGTTATGTGACAGTGGATACATATATCTAATTCTTGAGAATCTGCAAAGTACTTGGAAACACATAAAATGCAGTTCTTCAGAATGGAAAATGTGCATGCTTTTCACTTGCTAGATATTACTACAATGCTACAACAAAAATAAAATTCTATTTGACACAATATTAATCCATATTTGATTACCATTTCATACCTTTTCAACTCTATCATTAATTTCTCCCAATTGTTCTTGAGTTTCTGCTGCCTTTCTCAATGCCATAGCCTGTGCATTTGCATGCAGAACAGCCTGAGCAGGACCATCACCCCTGCTTAGAATTCCTCTTCCCTCAGACTTTATGCTTTCAGATGTTGTAGAAATACGTTCAGTCTCAACTTCCATCTTACAGTACTTTTGCAATTACCTCTGCAACTTCACTAAAAGTTAATTTTATGTAAATATTACTTTTCTGATACTAGCAAAAAGAAAAAAAGAGAAGAGTTACAGCATGATAAGAGTGGACTGCCTAAGCTCTTGATCTCAGACACAGATTGACCAAATCAACTTATGACTTCTAGAAAACATAAATAAGTGGCCAGAACTGCTTGAAAATTGCAATTTTCTGACAAGTCCATAGCTTCAACATCAACTTTTTCATATAGCAATATTGAGTGTCCAGTGCTATCATAGAATCTTCTTTAAATTTCAACATAAAGAGATATGTCTATATTGTCCTTGGATTCACATCTTCAAAATCTAGCATTATCTCCTCTTCATACAGCCATCTCTTCAGGCATTTGCCCAAATTGCTAAACCAGCCAGCCCAAGCCTGCAGCAGTAAAAACCTATAAGGGTGCCAAAGATCAAATCTTTTAAATGAGAATCTATTCAAAGCTTCAAAAATAGCTTAGTACTTCTTTTGGCAAGTCAAAGTCCTTTCCTGCACCCAATGGTGCATAGGACAGCACCTATCTCCATTTCTATAGCCCTAGGCCACAGTCTGCAAATGCAGTGAAGGCTACAGTGGGAGGCTGATCCATTGGTAGCTCTGTGAATTTAACTTTCCCACTCCATTCTCATATGTCAAGTGCCAGACAAGAAGGCAATGAGTACCATTTTTAAAGTCTTTGGTATGACTCGGCCGGGGCTCATATCCAAAACCTACTGGATGTGAGGCAGATGCTCTATGACTGGGCCATCACTCCAGTTAATTCTTCTGGCAAGCTACAGGAGAATTTCAATGATAAAGGCAACAGTTGTGCCTGGAAAAGCATGTTGGTATTTGTCATGCAAAATAAGAAAATGACAAAATTTCCATATCCATATCAGATATTCTTGTTGCATAAAAAAACATCAAAATAGAAGAAAGAAAATAAGAACCAGGTTGAAAGCAATTTCAACTAATGGAAAATTAAAGACAAGCAAAGTGTTTTGATTAAACTGTCATTTTTATTCTCTTCCACTATGTCTAAATGATAAATATATGACTCAAACTCTAACATAACATTTATTATAGCACTTAGTACTGAATCTTACCTCTGGGCTTGATACAAATTTGGGACTGATATTTTCCTGACCTTTATGACAAAAATACATATGCCTCTTGAGAACTATTCTATACTGGCATGATACTCTGACCAAGCACATTTAGTAATTATTTCAAGCAATTTGCCACAATTTTATCAAAATATGCTTCACTCTCATCCCTTTTCTCACAAATTAGTCCAATTCCAACAGTCATCATTCCACTTTAGCATATGATAAATTTTTGCAAAGCAAATATGTCAAATATTTCCACCATTCTCAAACCTTTAGAAATAACTAATTTTTTTAGCATATGATTCTCCTCCGAGCTATGTGCACTCTTTTTTTCTATAAGAACAAGTCTATAAGAACCAAGTCTGAAATTTGGCAGAAAATTAAGAGCAAATTAAGAACAAAGCTGGGCCTGAAGCCTTGTCATAAAATTTATTTTTTGAAAATGATGCAGAAGCTTTCCATTAACAAATGGACATGAAACGTACTTTCCCTATCAGCCTGAGGAGAATTGGCAGCCTTGTCACTTCTTTTTCACAAATTAGCTTCTCCTAGCAAAACTAAATACTGTCCAAGCATTGTCTATTCATCATTGTTTGTAAACTTTTTTCAATAAAAAGCATTAATATGCAAGAGAGACCATCTTGGTTGTAACATTTGGCTCTCAATCAATCAAAACCTCTATTGTTGTCTTGTATGCTGTCTTTCTATGTATTTCTAAATGGCCTAGATGCTACTAATTTAAGAACAGATTAAGAACAAATCAGCCGCAAAATCTGGGAAAAATTAAGAACATCCAGCCTAAACTTCAATTCTACTGGTTCAGTTGTTCCCTTCGTAATTATTTGTATACAAAGCCACATTGAGTTATTCTCTCTACCGTAACTACAAAAGATTCAAACCCAGTAGCTAATGATGCAATGCTTTCAAAAATAACCTTGCTGTGGGTGACTTGTCTGTTCTGATATCATCGTACTGATTTGTGACAGTTCTCCTTTAAAAGTCAAATAAGATTACAGCATCTCTACCTCCTCAGTTACAAAAGCAAAAATTTGTTTGCAAACTAGAACAAACCATGGAACTAATACTTACCACTAAGCACGTAAATTTATCGGTAAGAGTCACTTCAACCCCATCATATTTCTCAATTTGGTGATAGGCTCGATAAACTACCGTTAAAACATCAGACACCATTGCTCTTTTTACAACTCGCCAAACGAGGCTACGTTGCTATAAACAAGACCTTTGTCAACAACGCTCCTTCGCAACAGCGACATTTCTTATATCAACAGGCGCCTTACGTTTTTTCTGCAAGTTGTTTTTGTAAAATCAACTTTTTCAAGACAGTATTGCATGACTGCTAAAATACTAAAACAGTTCAATAGTGACTCATTGTCACCTTGGAAAGTTGATTGCCCCATATTCATCCAAAATCGTAGGTATTTACCACCCTCTCGTTCGTTCTCATCCAATCATGCACATCCTCTGCATTTTGGGGCGACTTTCAAGTTTACAAAATCAGCAGGATGTCACTGTATAAGCCCCCATGTTTCCGGCCAGCCCCATGCTTACCAGCAGCGTTCATGTTTACCTTGTTCCTCTCTCTCTAGAGCATGGGTGTCAAACTCTGGCCCGCGGGCCAAATTTGGCCCGCCGTGTAATTTCATTTGGCCCGTTGAGGCAATATCAAATTAACATTAGAGCTGGCCCTCCGGTATTATAAAGCGGTGGAGCTGCTTTAACGCTGCATTCACCTCTAATATTATAAATCCCATAATGCTCTGCTGTTGTTTTGGCGCACCCGCAACGCCCTCTCCTTTGTGTCAGTAGCGATCCGTGTTCTTACTCAAAGTTTCGACTGAAAGCCGGCTGGCTCACCCCGTCTCTCTGTGCCTCTCTCCCAGACGTGCTGCAGTCTCATATTACAACAGTTCCACTGTTATACCCCCAAAAATGGCGAAAAGGAAGGGAGAAAACAGAACTTTTTTGTGTAAAACAGAACAGAACTTAATGTTGCACTAGTAAACGTTGCTTGTTCCATATTCATGCACTTTCTTTTGCTACTTAAAAGCTTGAACGTTTGATTGATTTTGTTATTGTTATTTTATTCTCAAATTTATTATTAGCCTGTGAAAGAGTTTATATTAAAATACCTCAGAATTTTACCTCGATTTTGTCAAGTTATATAAGTCTTGCTTGTTCAGTATTCATTGCAAAATTGGTTTGGGTACCTATTAAAAGGATACTTTGTTCAACCTTGGCCCGCGGCTTCAGTTCAGTTTTAAATTTTGGCCCACTCTATATTTGAGCTTGACACCCATGCTCTAGAGAGAGGAACAAGGTAAATGTCAACACTTCCAAAGATCTAGAGATCTTTGGAAGTGTTGACATTTCGCTTAATTTTTTGAAATAAAACCTCATGTTTTGCTAAGCCTCAGTGTTCTTTTACTTTTTGTGGCTTTCAACCTAAAACCATTCCTAAAGTGTTTTTACGTATCAAAGATGTAATTTTGCCTGAAAACTAAGGGAAAGTGTTTAAAACTTTTGCGATGAAGCCACGTAAACCATCGTTCGGAGTTATATACAGATAAATTCACAAAATTCATCTCAAACCCAAATCCTTTGCTACAACTTCAATGTTCTCTAACAAATTCTTCTTCTTTCAAATCTATCGTCATTCTCTAGCAACTCCTTCCTGCAACTCTCTTCTAATGCATTCTCTCTTTCCTCCCTACCAGACTCCTTCGCACTTTTTTGATGTCGTCGTTCATCATGAAATAAACAAAAATGGGAGCCGGATAGTAAATTTTGCACATTTGCAGTGCAAACAGTAGCCTATAAGCAGTAGCATTCTATATCTTTCTCAAGCTATGTGATCTATATTGATGAGTTGGTAAACGGATCAGTTCGTAAGTATTGATAAAGAGGCGACAGTAGCGATCACCCCTTGCAGATTACCAATTATAATGATGATTGGATTGAAATAGTATTCCATAGAGCTACCATGGACGGGGGTGTAACACTGGATTTGATGGGATTTTGGTGCCATAATCAGCGTCAGGTTTTGTCATTAGGCCAAAAGAGATACTGCAATTGAGCGACTTAAAGTTATTCAAGAGAATGTCGACGACGGGGGAATGATGTGTGAAGCCTAAGGAGATGGAATTCATTAAGGAATGTGCTTTTGATGAAAAAGACTTGATTAGGAGATAGGAATCTCGTTTGCGCAACCCTATTTCATGTATGAATTCTCGCTAGTACGATTACACGTTTACTTTTAAGAAAGTGGTTTAGAAGAAAGTAGTTAATGGGCGGTTCAAAAAGTTAAGAAAATTCAGTACAGGATTTTTGAGACTTAAAACTGTTTTTTGTTGCCTACGTATCTAAAATTCGATTTACCTCTGTATAAAATGTCATGTTTATGATGTTGGCTACCATCTAACAGTTTAACGTCTGTTATTTACTAAGATTTATCATCATTTCAGGTGTACATAGAGCTTTTTCACTCTCCGTTAATTTGAATGCGCAAAACATATAAACTCAAGAATTTTTGCTATGAAAATCTTAAGAAAGTTTTGATACTGAAATCGTGAAATTTTTAGACAATTTCAGTACTCGTTCACTGCTGCGTGAATTCAAGAGGGTTGAAGAATGTTCGTCAGAATATTTTTTTCTTGACAGACATTTCTCATCAACCAGTATAGCAAGAAAGTGTGCCGACAAAGATGGGTTTGGAAGCCAATAACTGGGTGGAATTGTCATGGTTGTTTACTGGCCTGCATGTTAATTAGGATACTAGACATCTACTTTACCGACAATATGGGCATGGCAGCATGGACAGGATGAAACTTTTCATATGTACAGGTCAAGGAACTGACATAAAATGCTAGACACTCACACTTTGCTTACACCTTGCGCTGACATCATGCTAGACACCAATTTCGGCATATCACACGATCTCAGAATAACTAAGATATTTGCCGACAAGTTGCAAGACTTCCTCGAAATACTCAAAAGACTTTTCTGATAAAAGGCAATATTTGACGACATTGTTTTTCCAGGTGGAATGTAACGTCCCAACACACCTCTTCCGTGGGAAGTGCAATGCCTCGAGCCCCTAACCGTCGCCATTCCTTGCAAAGCTGATAAGGTCTTCAATGTGATTCTGCACTCGTCGCCAGTTACTAAATATTTGATTCAAAATGATATTCAAGAGCAATCAACTTATGAAGAATTATCTCTTCCACACGCTTCGTACCGTCAATGTGACGTGCTCCTGGCGCCATGTTACTGTGAAGCAGCTAAATATCCTCTGATGAGGCGCTCAAGGTCTATCACCGTAGCAACAGCAACGTCAGAGCATCAGAATAGCAACCTGCTAATTCCATTTTAGAGCCAGAATAAGGTCACCAGGGGAAAAATATACTGAGCTTCGTCCTTGAGATTTTATAACTGCAACTTGGAAAAACTTTGGCATTAGGCCTAAAGTATTTCTTTGCAAGAATATATCGCTCACTATTTCAGCTCAAAATCCCTGATAAATTTTATTGTTCGCGTTCGTTTTCTGTAGCAAAACAGGTTTCAAGGCATATGTTTTTCATCCACTAAGCCTCGCAAAATACAGGATTATGGAGTTAATACTGGGGATTCCATTGGTCTAGATCTCATAGATTGTTACACGTCTTTTTCTATAATAAGCTGGTTTACTCAACTGGTTTATAGGAAACGATTACTAGGCCAGTCAAGAAATTAAGAAACTCTGGTTCTTCTGTTTAAGAATGAATAAAACTGTACAATATCAATTTGTATAAAACAGAGGACATTGGCTTGCTTTCACTTGTTAATTTGTACGATTTTTGCTTGAAAAAGATTGTAACTTGTTATTTCGATCTGCTTGTTGGACATTTTCGTGATGTTGATTGGTGATATCCACCCAGAGGTGTTCGACTTTCAAACAATTGGGTCAATTTCGGTCTCGAAAATAAGAAGCAAATTAAGAAACTTGTAGTGCTAGAATGCTAAAATTTTTAAATCAAATTAAAGAAACGTTTACTACTAGGTGCCTCTCCAGGCTTCTTATAAAAAAATTAGAAATTCTGATCTTAGACTAAATTTTTGTAGTATCGATACAACATACATTGTTAAGTAGCATGATGATGAAGCAGGGCGTCAATAAATATTGGAATATACTAATTTGAGTTTCAGCAGGGAAGTTTTAAAGGATTTTTCACCGGTGGAGCATTTAAGAAAAGGGCTTTCTGGACAAATGTAGAGTTTGCAGATTAACAGTCTTTCAAAAGTACTTTTAAAATATTGGTATAATCCTTAGAGCGAAAAATTTATGTAAGTATGCATATATATCAAATAAGAAAAAAACAAGAACGCCACTGAATTAAACTGGCATTTAAGCGGTGGGGGCAAGCATATTTCACTGGTGGGGCAATGAAAGGGGCTGGTAGGAAATTTCCCCACCACACTGTACGTTACAAAATGTCCTGAGTTTCAGGCAAATTCCCTCCTATTGCACTTACGAATAAATTAAGAACTTTACTACATCACGAAAAAAGAGTAGCCGTAGCCTAGCGGTAATGCACTCGACTGAGACCAACATGGTCTTGGGTTCGAGGCCTACGCAGGACATTGGTGACGTCAGGAAAGGCATCCGGTCCTAATACTCGTGCCAGAACTAAAGTCCTCTCAGAGGCACCCTCTAAGCCGCAAAGAACTGGGGGAAAGCGAGGTAAAAGCAAGAAAAAAACTACATCACGAAAAAGCGGAAACATTCTCTCCACCTTTTTATGCTATGGCAAAGTTCTGTAGTACTAACAGACTATTTGAATAAACTAAGAGCAGTCTTATACTCTCAATCAAAGAATACAAGAACATTGAGGATCAGCGCAAAACCATATGTTCTAAAAAAAGATTGTTTAAGACAAACTGAAGATTTTATTGAATTTTATGGCAAATAGTTTTTTATTGTTCCTTTCTGTTATGACTATGAAATAAATCATCAAAAATCAATAATTATGGTATTTATTATCTCAGAATCATAGGATAAATATTGCGAATTTCTGTTGTATTAATAGGAACCGATCCTTTAGTTAACCGCACTTCTCTGAAAGCACATTGAAGTTTTTCTGAGCCTCGATATTCTTAAAGTCTTGTCCAGCCTAGGATTATTTTCATCTCAGTGGCAATAAATGTGAATTCACTTGAAATTGTAGCAAATATTCAAATTTTAGCGAATTTTCTTTGTAATAATAGGAACCGGTCATTCAGTTAACCGCACTTCTCTGAAAACACATTGAAGTTTTCCTGAGCCTCGATATTCTTGAAGTTTTTTCCAGCCTAGGATTATTGTCATGTCATTGGCAAAAAATATGAATTCACTTGGAATTGTAGCAAATATTCAAATTTTAGCGAATTTCGTTTCCACTAATAGGAATTTCGTTTGTATTAATAGGAATTTGTAGCGAATTTCTTTGTATTAATAGGAACCGGCCATTCAAGTCATTAAGTTAACCGCACTTCTCTAAAAGCACATTGAAGTTGTTCCTGAGCTTCAATATTCTTAACGTTTTTCGAGCCTAGGATTATTTTCATATCAGTGGCAAAAATGTGAATTCACTTGAAATTGTAGCAAATATTCAAATTTTTCTTGATTTTCTAGTTCATCACAACACACAGAACAAGAACAGAACTTATCAATAAATTTGGCATCTGCACGTGATCATTAGTCAGCATTTTTTCGTACACATTGTCTTTAATAAGAAACCTAGCTCAAGGCATAATACTAAAATTTTCTTAACTTTTGGCCACACTTAAGTTCTACAAGTTTCGTAAAGTTTCTTAATTTGGCGAAATAAATTGCTGTAAAAGCGTACGCAAAATGTGAATGTAGCAAGCTATTTGTCCTATAACAAACAATATGCGTCAGAACAAGTTAAATTCTAAAACAATGTCATATTCACATTGTTTTGGTATAGCTTTTCGTTGAACCAGGTAGCGATTTTGTTGTGCTATTTATCTAAAGTTTCCTAGCTCTTTATTTAGTTGTAGTCATAAGCGTAGGAGTGCGGACAGGGAAGCAGGGGTGATTTCTAGGGGGCTCAGAGAGCGGAGCCCCCATGTTAAACTGTTGTTCATTTTCGGGGACTCAGCCCCTAAATTTTTGCATCAATCTTGCTTTTCAAAGCACATCGACCTTGCTTCCAATGTTTTGTATGGTATTACTAAGATGAATTTCCTCACTACTATATGGCAATTGAGATCTTTTTAGATGTTAGCTATATTATATCACAATTAGACTGAATTATCATGTCTCCATCTTCAGATATATGGGTGTGTCTGCAAATGGTTTACGCCCACTTTCTGACATTGCACCTAGAGCCCCTTTGTTAACATTTTTAGGAGATGTTAAAATTAGTTATGACTACAACTAAAGAAAGAGCTAGGAAGCTTTAGATAAATAGCACATCAAAATCGTTACCTGGTTCAACGTAAAGCTGTACCAAAATAATGTGAATATAACATTGCTTTAGAGAATTTACCTCGTACTGACCCATTTTGTTTGCTACAGGACAAATAGCTTGCTACATTCACATTCTGCGTACCCTTTCACAGCAGTTTAGTTCGCCAATGTAAGAAACTTGTAAGAAATTTGTAGAACTTAAATGTGGCCAAAAGTATATATATATATCTTCGACTCAGCGACAAATTAGGTGTTCTTATAAAAGACGTGAACCTAATTTAAGGTGATTTTCGAACACTACTGTTCCTGTATACCACGCCCCTTCAAATTGAAATGAGTAAGCCTAACACACTATCTAATTGCAACTTTATGTTACTAAATCTCTTCCTTTTTGTCACTCTTTGCTCCCAGACACCTCAATTCAAAAGGACTTTTGTGAACAAAGAGCTTATCAAAATGTCTCCTTTCTCCCCACTAATTGTTCTTTCCAATACCACTGGTTAAATTTCCAAGACCACTATTAATGGCCGAGACCACTAATTTAGGCTGTGGTTGTACCATCAGAAAATGGCCAGAAAAAATAGATCTCTACACATTATCCAGATGTGGTATCATTCATACCTAAACTAGATTGGAAAAGAGGGCATGGATGTAGAATCCAATAGTATACTTCTGGCACACAAGAGCTGGGGGCTGGAGGATTGCAGCTCTCCCCGCATTTTTGCTAGAGTATAATGTCAGACAATAAATAGCCAATTCTACCGAAGATAAATTGTACTTTGATATTCAAAAGGGGGCTCTATTGTAATCTAAGGGCATAGTTCAAAACTTGAAAGGCCCTTCCACGCCTCATAGAAACTTGCCACTTGTCCCCAGTCCTCTCACTCATAAATATCCTCCGGTGACCCTGGACTTTACAACATAAGATTCAAACCTTCCTCTGGTCGATTATTTTCAGGGAGGACATTTTGATGTAACCAGAGAAACGAATACATTCTTTATACTGTGTTGTAACCTAAGCGGGATTAGCTTAGGCACACTTCTCTTGCATAATGTGTGCGTGCGTGCGTGCGTGCGTGCGTGCGTGC
>WIPJ01000226.1:208788-228290 GCA_018155075.1 Cassiopea andromeda
ATATATGTATATATATATATATATATATATATCGATTCCACTACGATTCAGTTCTCTAAATAGTCTCACAAAACACAACATCTCATCAAAACACATCCTAAATCTATCTTGTCTACTCGGCACTCTCTTTCCTCAACTCTAACATTGGCATGCAACTAAGCTCCTTACCAGACCTCTCCACACATACAGTGTACTGTCACCCAGAAATTTGGAAGGGATTCAGAAAGTTGGGGGGTGCATGCATTTAGGGGCACTATCGCAACTACATGTCTTTTTTCTTAAGGGGCAGCTACAGGTTTCTTTCTTTTAAGAACATGTCTTTATGAAACATGAGAGTGAAATTAGGCAAAAAGTAAGAAACAGCAGGGGCCCCGCCATAGGGGACAGGAGGGCCGTGGCCCCTAACTTTTCCCAGAAATAAAAGTTTTTCAGTATGCAGGAGATAGGCCTTTAACCCAAGAACTGATGTAACTTTTTCGTGCCCCCCCCCACTTTCAAAATGAATGCGCGACCCCCGAACAGTTAAGAAGCATAGGCAAGCTCAGTTTATACAATAACTTGAATGAACTGTTTTTGCAAGAAAATTTCTTGATCACACCAAAATGGAAACAATATCCATTACTAGCATCACAAAACCTGAACATCCTATTAATTGCATCGGAGTTAAATGTTGTTGTTGTTGTTATTTGAAGTCTTTTACGGCTGGATTTGACGAAATTTTATCAAACATCCAGGCTGAAGGCAGAAAGTTTGTTTCTTGCAAAATTTTGTATTTTGTGTTGATTGATTTGGTGATGAGTTTACTGGCCTGGAGTCTTTAGTAAAAGGGTAAGATGAAACGAGCGGGTAAGCTTGAAAAGTCAAAAAAAATTTTAAAAGAATACCTACTTTTTCGCCTTCTTAATTTCGTCGCTTTTGAGCCGTGAATTATTCGTAAATTTTGTCTCGACAGTACAGAGGTTCACCTAACAGCAGAATTGTCTCTAATGCACAAAGATTCTTAAGTCTGGATGAAGCTCAAGTCTTGTATTAGTCTTAAATTTCAGCGATTCTGAGCCTTAGCAGTCTTGTGCAATTTACTCTTATAAAGATGTATGCAAACGTAATATAGCATAATAATATATAGCAAATATGTGCTATAATATAATATACCATAATATAGCATAGTGTAACATTATGTAATATAATGAAGTATAATGTAGTATAATATAACATAATATAGTATAATATAATATCATATATTAAAATAAAATATAATATAATATAATATAATATAATATAATATAATATAATATAATATAATATAATATATATTATAATGCAATATAATATTATAAAGTATGACATAATGTAATGTAATATAGTATGATAAAGTATAATATAACATAGTATGCTGTAATATAATGTAACATAGTGTAACATTCTGTAATATAATACAGTATGTTACTGTATACTTTAAGGGGATGTTCTATAATTACGTCAAAGGGGTGGGTAGTGCTCATAGAGTAGTTCTCTATGGTAGTTCTAGACGTTTTTCACCATTCAGAGCGTAAGGCTAGGAGGGGGGAGTTGGTTGTTCAAAAATTGCAATTTCAGCGTGATGTAATTATTGAACAGCCCCTAATATAATATATTGTAATATAATGTAATATAATTAATACAATATCATGAAGTATAATATTATATAATGGAGTGTTCTTTTATGAAAAACAATTGTATTGTGGACACCAGAGGCGTTAGTCGCATGGGCGTCTATTCTGGACTCCAGAATAATCCCTTTAATTGGAAGACAAGCGAGGAATTGAACTTAGTTACAACAAATTTCTCCTAGCACGCAATAAAGAAGGTGGTTATCGTGACGTGAATCGCACTACTTATGCGGAAAGGATTTTAAGTTATAGGTCTTAAGTCTAGACTAGAAGTCGACAAGGAAATTATCAAAGCATATTATTGAACAAGCTTGGGTTAACCAGTTGGAAGAGATTCCAATTGAAGCTAGATTTATCAGTACCAGAAGGAAGCATTATGAGTTAGGCCTGGAGTTACGAGCGTGGCGGGCGAATCCACAATTATATTTTGTTCAAATTTTTTATTGTTATAAGAAATATGTCTATGAGAATCATCAGGCTGAAATTCAAATAATAACTTGAAAAACTGTTTTGCAAGGAATGTCTTTATCAAACGAGAAGCTAAATGGAAAAATCATCCATTACATGCCTCACAAAGCCTGAACGAACATCCTATTTCTTGGATCGAAGTTGCCTTATCTGAGCTGTTAGTGTTATTGGAAGTCAAGAAACAATTTTTTAAAAATTATGACGTGTTTGACAAAATATTAAGAAACTTTCAGGCTGAAGGCAGAAGACGCCGCAGGTTGGGAGCAAACAGAAATGTTTATTTGGATAATTATTTTTGTTACCCAACCTTGTGAAGTATAAAAATAATACCTAACCCGCCAATATGGAGCTATTAATAGCATGCTACCTAGCCTTTATGAGAGGAAAAAAAGCTTCCGGAAAAATCATCTACCCAAACTATTTCTCTTCGGTCCCAACCTGAAGCATAAATATGCAGTCCCTTATATTACAGAAATTTTCTTAACGTTTTTACGATTCCAGTATCAAAGATTTCTGCAGACTTTCTGCAGACTTCCTGTAGACTTTCTTAGTACAGTTCCAGTATTTTGCAAATGCACAATGAAAAGTTAAAATGCTCCATATTTTTTTAAAACTTCTCATTGAATATATGTATAATTAAGTACAATAATACACCTCTCAATTACATGGTAGTGTAAAATTGGCTTGCTTGCAAATAGCATAACACAAAATGAAACAAATACAGTAGAAGTAAGCAAGCAAGGAAGAGGGAAATTAAAAAGTTAAAAGGTCTGGGTTAGTCCAAAGCTTGTTTCGACGACAGAAAATGTAATAGCTGGATCGAATAGAGATGTTCGTGGCTTTCATTATAATTCTTTTTGTGATTGTCTTATTAAAATGTAACTCATGTAGTAAGGATAAAAGAGAATTGCAGGAAGAACCCATAACCCCATTAGCACCTATAGAGAGATTAACAAACACGATGTTAATATAAAGAGGAGAGAGTCGTTAATCAGTGAATTATATTTGGCAGTTTGACTATCGCTATTGTTCTGTATATTTGTTGCAAAACCAACAATACGCTCAAGGTTAAAAAATATGAAATTATATAGTATAAATATAGGATGAAGAACAGAGAAGAGTGGCGTTCCATGGTTGCCCAAGTCCGGATGGATACGGCACTACGATAGATAGATAGATAGTGTAAATACTTTAAACATAAAACAGATTTAAAAAATTGGTTAACTTCATGTTTGCATGAAACGGTTGCAAGTCTCAGTGCACGTTACACTTGAGTCAGAAGTAGATTCAACTTTTATGTACATAATCTAGAGTGGCCTGAGCTTTGTTTAGAAGAGTTTGCACCGCGCCTGGAATGACACCGAAGTGTCGGAAACATGAGCTGAAAATTGCCATGGACTTTGACTGACATCAAGTGTATTTCGATTTCGAATGTCCATAGCGTCAAAGTGTTACTCCACGCCTTGTCTCATAGCTCCTACTTAGAATCTCATTATCTTTGCTTTTGTGTGGATGTGAAAAGCCTCAGCTATCAACTCTCCCATTTAATAAATGGACTGTTTTAAATTTCTGAATATCACCGAACAAGACACCTCATAACTAATATCTGGCTGTGTGCAAAATATAACCTCGTGAGTTTCAGCGCGAAAGGCCTCTACCTGTTTGATTCATCCTGGCTTATACAAAGGAGGCATCCATAAATGAATGACCTCCATGCTCGTACATTCAGAGGGGTACGGAGACGCAATGCCCCCATCAAATGGAAAATGTTGCATGGTTTTACCCCCTCCCCCCGGACAGAACTATTAGCTTGGAGATTCACATCGCAAAATAAGGCTCTTGTTCCTTCACAGTGATTGCATAGTCAGGCTTAACCCCTACATTGCATTTCCTCAAGTTCCGTGCTTAATTTCTACGGTAACCTCGTTTTGAAACTCAACTAGTGCCAGGCTCTGGTCGAAGAAAGAGCACCACAATCTATTTAGAGTAGGGAACGTGTTGTGTTCAAAATTTGAATCGAACACTCATCGAAGCTAAAAGATTCTATTTTCAATAGGTTGTTTGTCAAACACCCACCTCGATTCAGTGGTACAAACAGATGGTTATCAGCTGTACGCTGTAATTCATTAGCTATTAAATTGGATATTTAATGAAGCCAAAAGGGAGCCGAAAAATGTAGCTGAGAACACAACACTATTATTCGCGCTTTGTGGTACTTTGGTTTCTAGTCCTATAAAAAATGGAGCCCACCTTTATCTGCTCATTTGATTAACACCAGCGATAGGACTCAAAGTTCACTCTGCAGGGGGACTGGTGTCCATTGCTTTGTGATGTGTAGAGGACGGACTATAAATGACTGAGTAATTTCCCAGTGCCGAATAACCAGCCCTACCCCAGCAATTGCACCGTGTTATAATTGAAATTATGAACAAACTCCAAAGCCTGTTTTTCATTCACCGACAGTAGCCCTTTTATATGCTGTATATAGGACACATAACATCTAACATATAACATAGTATAATATAGTATGTTATAGTTTAGTTTAGTAAAGCATAATGTAGTATACACGTTTTTCTTATAAGAAAATCATTATTTTGCCTGAGCCTCAATTTTCTTAACTTTTCCCCGAATTGAGCCTCAGATTTTCTTAAATTTCTCTTAACTTTTACTGAAATAAACTGGCTAAAATAGTTTACGCTTTCGTTATTGATATTGTATACTTGAATTGGAATTCCATCGTCAACATTTTGAATGTAGTAACGACGAAATATCGCTTTTTGGCCTATAAAAACACTTGCTTTTGGAAATTGAGCCTCGTGATTTTCTTACGATTCCCTTCAGATTTTGACGATGTGAGCCTCATTTTCTTATACACTTTTTTCTTATAAGAAAAAACGTGTGTATAACATCTTTTAGGAAATCTTAGCGCGAGGGACAAATGAAAATGGGGGCCTCATTTTTCTATAGGGTATATTCAAGGATGTAGAGCAAAATAAAGTGAAAGGGGTTCAGTTACCCTCATGGTAGCACCAACTGTTAGGAAGCAGGAGCCTTGAATTTTTGAGATTATAGGGCTTTGCTTTCCTGAGAGAGTTTTTAGGATTGTATTCTTTAGATGTTTAGGGAAAACCCTTTTGCATGTCGATAAATGGCAGGCAAAATAAGTCATCGATGCGCTTGAGAGACAATGGATTTTTTGATCCACACATTATGACATTAAGAAGAAAGCAGAGCCATCTACGGCGGAATTCAAAACACTGTAAAATATTGTAAATGGAGGGCTCCCTTTTTATATGCTAAATGAATCCCCTTTGTATAGTTGGCCTCTCTGTCAGGAATTTGCAAGGGACTTAGAGTTAGAAATTGAGAGAGTTTGAGGTATAGAAAATTGAGATAGAGTTCAAGACAGAGACAAGATAGAATTCGTAGTACAGAGGGTTGATATAAAGAGAGCTGTCTTGGGCTCGATATTTGGGGTGAAATTAATCTTAGTAAGGTGAAGTAATAATGCATAGTAAAGTAAGGCTTTTGAAAATTGCGGGAAAGGTTTGTTTACATGATTCTGCTTAGCTGAGATATCTGGCCTAGCCGTTGTATCACGCCTAGACGAGACATTTGTCTATTTGCAGTTACATAAGACGAACTGCCTCAAATTGCACACGAACAATGTGCTCGTGCACGAATTGCTCCTTATCGTCCATCTTGCGATGTAGATAGTGATCTTGAGTTATACACATGCACAGTAACGTCAATTACAGCCCGCCAGTGCAGGTTAATCCGCCTGTTTCTGGATACATGTAGGAAAGTGTCTCCGCATGGCGGGTTGAAAATATACCGGCAAGACGTGGCCTATAAATTTCTCACGTATATGCAAAGTAAAAATTTTGTGGTTTATAGGCAGTTAGGGTATCCAGGGTAGGCAAGAGCATGTATACAGCAGTGGTCATTTCTAAAAATCTAATAAGGGGGCTCTAGACACAACCACGCCCATAGTTTGGGTGTGGCCCAGCTTCAACCACGCCCATGTTTTCAGCGATGGAAACATGATAATTTAGTTTAATACTGTTATAGTATAATCAACAATAAGAAATGCCTCAATAGCCATGTAGCAGTGCACAATTGATCATAACACTTTGGAAGCAAGGCCAATAAA
Organism: Cassiopea andromeda; assembly: GCA_018155075.1. Classification (NCBI taxonomy): domain Eukaryota; kingdom Metazoa; phylum Cnidaria; class Scyphozoa; order Rhizostomeae; family Cassiopeidae; genus Cassiopea; species Cassiopea andromeda. The sequence continues at coordinate 215,059 of WIPJ01000226.1, forward strand.
CTCTGAAAAGCCAAGGCGAGTTTTAGGGGGGTGAGCCCCTCAAGATGAGCAGAAATTTCAACAAAGGGAGCTCCGCCCCCCTGAGCCCCCTAGAAATTATCCCTGGTATACAGGCCCTAAGAAAGGTTTATTACTGAGACTGGAAAAGTTTCTAATAACAGAATTGTACATATTACAAGTGGAAACATGTGCCTAGTAAAAATATATCTGTTTTGAAAGTTGCCCTCTGTTTTAGGAATTTACGTTAAGCGACCCCCGGATGATAAATCTATGCATATACAGTTGCTCATTGTTATTAATTCGTGTATAATGCTTTGTGAGAAGCTCCAAATTTGAGTATTTGATTATGATAACGCAACATTGTGCCTCCCTGTTTCTATGTTTGTGGTTTTGATATGATCATCATGGCTATCAGAGATGGGCAAGCAACCAAGGGCCATTCAATATTGTCTTCACGTGTCAGCAGTTCTGTACCATTTTGTTATCATAATTGTATTTCTGGTTATTTCACTCAGGGCCAATGAGAGGATTCTGAGGCCCCGGGGCGAAAGAGTAAGATGATGACCCCTGCGAGCGAAGAGAACAGAAAATTTGAAACTGTGAAGCATTACTGCTTGTTTACTTTACGAGGCCCCCAAAATCTTGAAGCATTGGGTGCTATCAGGCCCCTTGGAGATTGAAGCCATGGGGCAATTTGCCCCCTTGTCACCCCCTCTTGTCACCCCCTCTTTTCGGGTCATTGCTGCAAATTAAGGCCTACTGGCTTGAAAAATATTGAGGTTGCAATATTGCTACCTCACTATTCTTATAACCTTTATTCTCACGGCCTGATTACCCTAGGAAGGCTGGCCTGTAGTGAACACTGGGACTGCGGAGGAGTAAGGAGGACGAGGTTTTGATGTTACAGTGTTATGAGCATGTTGTGTTTGGCTTATTGATGAGAATGATTGATTTCGTTTATTCATGCAAAATTATTGATTTTGCTTATTGATAAGAAAGAAACATAGGGTCTTTCATTGGTGGTAATATTCTCGAGTGAATAGTGCTTAGCATTGTTTACTTTAGGCCCTCCTACCCGACATCACAGTAGTAACAAGAAACTTAATCAAAGTTGATACTGCGATTACGCGTTTGTTTTATTAGAAACAAGTTTATAAGAAACTGTGGTTCACATGGTCAAAATCTTAAGAAACTCTAAAGAAAATCACGAGGCACTATTTCCAACATTTTAGTGTTTATTTGCCAAAAGTCGATATTTGGTCGTTATTACATTCAAAATGTTAAAGATGGAATTCAAATTCAAGTATACAATGTTAATAACGAAAGTGTAACTCATCTTAGCCAGTTCGTTTCAGTAAAAGCTAAGAAAAGTTCAGGAAAATTTCGGGCTAATTTCGGGAAAAGTTCAGAAAATTGAGGCTCAAGCAAAATGATGGTATTGTTCTAGAAGACATGCATGTGTACAGAGTCAACCAGGGTAGACCTCGCTTGCTGGAAAGAAAGCTGGTTTGGTAAAAGAGATGGTTGTCTCACGTGATTAATTTGATAGTGCTGAGAAGAGGGCTAGCTGCTTCAAATTATATTTGCGCAACCTACTGCGGATGATAGGCTGAACGCAAGATTAGGAAAATGACGTCATTGTCGATCAGATATGAAATCATATACGATACGGTATTCATTTTTGTATCGTATTCAGTTACGTATTGATTTTCTATCGGATTCATCATCGTCATCGTTTAGATGGAAGGGCAAGCAGTACGCTACGAATACATATCGAATGCATTGGAATCCGATATCATGTAAACGGCGTCTTAGGTGCCCTGTTACAGTTTTCAGAGTTCCCTTTTTTGCTTGTGAGGGTGTCCTATGCTTTTTGAATGCTTTCTACTTCTCTGGATTTCGAGTTAGTCATTTGGTTCATACGAAGCTTAACTTAGTATGACGACAATTTGAATAATATTCCAGGCAAATTTCAGATGCCCCCCACACACAAACACACAATTAGAGAGATCCTACTTGTGACCTGGCTTCTAGATGTATAGAAACCACAAAAGCACTGCAACAAGCAGGACAGACAATATCTGGGCAAATAAATCATTCTCAAAACATACTCAAAACCACAGGAGATTATTGTAAATCCTTACGAATGACAAACGTCCTCTGGAAAAGCATTCCATAACCACGCGTTAATTGCAACACAATAGTCCTCTGTGTTTACGGTGTTAGTATCTGTGCTCATGCTCTTTTCGTAAATTCCCCATTAACAGGTGATGCCTATTCAAACGATGCTGACCTTTGAGGCTGATTTGTTGTAAACTTTATGCTGTGAACTGTAAAACGAATGCTAAGCTCTTGATATACGACGAATTGCGGAGGAGCGCTACACGTGACAAAGTATCCAACAGATTTTACTTGCACTTATGTGTTAATGAGAAACGAGTTTGTAAGTAGCCATGGTACTAGAGCCCATAAAATTCAAGAAAAATTTAGAACTACAGGGAAACAGCTAAGAAACTGTAAGGAACTTTAGGGAAATAGCACATTGAAACTGTTACCAGGGTCAACGAAGAGCTGAACCAAAATACAGAGTCCGGAAGAAAGTATATACACCATCGATATAAAGTTTCCCGTATGGTGCCTTCATTTTCCTCATGCCAAATCACATGATTTGCATGCATCAGAATATTCCTTAAGCGAGATTTTTTTATAAGTTTACTGGGCCTACCTCTAAATCGGTATAAATTTAAGGACACCTTCCTCTGAAGCAATGTGAACATGACATTATTCTAGAAATGTAACTCGCACTGACGCATTTTATTTGTTATAGGACAAACAGTTTGCTACATGTAAGCTTTGTTTATGTTTTCACTGAATTTAGTACGTTGAATTATTAAAGCCCTATGAAATGCTTAGAAATGAAACTTGACCGAAAGGTAAGCATCTTGTAGCACTAAACCTTGAGCTAGGTTTCTTTTTAAAAAATAGATGTGTACAGCTAAAATATGGCCTCATTTGGCTTTTCAAGAAAACCCCTCACTCACGAGGTTCTTTGTACCAAAGTGAATAAATCGAGTGAGGAAACCATGTAATAGTCAATAGGGTTTCAATGAAGAGGATAAGAACAAAAACAGCTGAAAAATTACCAATGAGTTTATAAATAATTACTGAAGAAATTTGATTGCAATAAAAAGTTAATGTTTTGTTTAGTAAGTATTGTCGGGGAAAGACCGTGGGGCCTTTAACAAGGCTCCGACAAAGAAAAAACTGAGAAAATGAGGGAACTTTAATTAGAAAGGGAGACAAGATCAAGTTTGATGTTAGATTTAAAAGATGACAAATTGTAGGATACAGGGAAAGTAGTGGGTGACAATGAGTTCCAAAGTTGAGAAGTTCTAGGAATGAAAGATGATTTGTGAGCTAGAGTTCGTGGATTAGGTAGTGTAACTTGGAAAGGGTTTGAATGGGTAGAGCTTCTGATGGTTCGAAATTTAGCCTCGTTTCATTAATAATAGGTTTAGCTCAATTTATTAATAGAAATAATACTCGATTTATTAATAAATTAAAAATATTTCAATCTCCGCACATTGCAACATCTTTGATGCTTTGGAAGTACCGTTATTACTCTAATAGACACACCACCTTTGAACAAACGCCGTATTTTTGAAGTTTGCAGACAGGCGCTTAGTAGAAACTGGGCGTTTATTAGAGTATATTTACAGTAAATGCTTCTATCACTTTTTTGACCCCCTGAAGGTTGTGGCTATGCATTTCTTGTTCACCTCGTATTTAGCAAACATTTGTCTCTTTCGCATGATCGTATTATTATTGTGTCTAGTGAACGCTTCTTGTTCCGTCAATACCCGTCACATGAGCCCGAAAATTAGTCTTCAACACCTGTCCTTCTGTAAACTTCTTGTTTCATTCCTTGTTTCATTTGCACACGCTATCGCACCGGCTCTCTTTGAGTCTGGCCGAAAAAAAAACAGGCATTCTCAGTTTGCACACTCAAATATAGGCCATAGCCAACATACTAGGACTTGCAGTTGCTCTGCTCTGATAGAAAAAAGTTTTCAAGGTTTAGAACAGCATTACCAACCCATTAAATATTACTCGGACAACCCAGGGGTATCTTTTAACAAACTGTGACTACGTTGGGGGGCCAAGTCCATGTAGAGTTCATTTTTCACTCACAGCTGGGGGGAGGGTTGATCCGTAAAACTCACACGGGAGGTACGCCAGTAGCTCCTCAGCTGTATACCAAATTTCAAGCTCTTGAACGTTAGCGACGTTACAAGTGAGTTGTGTTCAACTTTAAAGTTTAAAATAGCAGCCGAGATTAAAAACCTATGTACCGAAAATTACCTTTCATTACGCCACTACTTATAATTTAGGCTAAATAGCGTCATGCGGACATTAAAGTTAAATCCATGCTGAAGATTTTTGGGCCTAGGTACTTGAAATGCACTCTATGTCAGCCTGCCCCTTGTTGCATAGAGCAACTGTGTATACGAAACGTTGTGATTGAGGCACTCTTCAGCCCTGTGGCTTTGATATCTCTATTATCTCCCAAAGACCTCAGTTACGTACTTGCGTTCGATAAGCAGCTTTTACTGATAGTTCTAGTTGTACCCTTGTCCCCTTGTACTGCACGACAGAATCCACTTGTAATGTTGTATTGGATATAGCATTTCAGTGACGTCACTCTCCCCAGATCTCTCATTTATTCATTGACTTTGTTTTCGAACAACTTTTATTTTGCAGTGTCGTTATAATTTAGTGTTTACAAACATAATTTTTGATTTTCAATTCCTGTTAATGTGATATCCATGGGGGGTACGTATCCAGAAGGTTGATAATGGTTGGTGTCAGGTCAAGTCCAGCTGCATCATTCTTTCTACATTTTAGCTTTGTTGTTTTCGTCCATTCTCCTCCAAAGTAGCATAGTTAAATAGCGCAACGCAGTATCAAGAATTTTGAATTAAAAACAGGGCTTTCAATAAGAAGGAAAATCTGCTTCTGACATTACCTATGTATTAGCACGTATTAAGGCGATCGGGCTAGTCAGTCGAATCTTACGTCCAAGCCTGCAATTTGATTGGATTAAAAGAACAATAGACAACTAACCATTCTATATTGGATTAGCTTATGGCTCTGTGTATTCGACCTTAGTATTATACGTCCGTATCGATAACTCATTTAAGTCGGTTTATGGTTAACCGGGGGTTGCAACGTGTAAATTTTTGCTGATTATTTTCATTATGAGTGCCGTTCTCAAGCAAAAGTCCAATATTTCTTTGATAAACTATAGATCGCAGTCTCTGAATTCAAGTTTCCTCTCAAGTACAGGGCCTGAAACCGCTATTCGTTTTAAGCTCTAGACTTTATACTAATAACGTATTTTAGTAGGGGTCTCGGATGCTAATGAGTTTCTTGTACAGAGACTTCCGGTATTACACTTATTTGGTATATGAGTAATTGAGGTATTGTTGTGCATTCTATTTTGGTTGCCTGTTGCAATGAATCACAATCAATGCATTTTGTAGCTGCACACCCTTTTCTCAATTTCCCTTTCTTTTCTCTCCCATTTTCCTTATCTTCTCTCCTATCCGCTTCTCTTCTATCCGCTTCTCTTCTTTTCTTCTTTAGCCATCCCCTCTTCTCATCTCATCTCCTTTCCTCTCGTCTCTACTCTATTCTTCTTATGTCAGCTTCTCTTCTACTCTTCAACTATTCTTTTCTACTCTTCAACTCTTCAACTATTCTTCTCATCTACTCTTCAACCCTTCAACTATTCTTCTCATCTAATCCTCTCCTCATCTCCTTCTTCTTTCCTTTTCTTCTTCGTCTTCTCTCCTTCATTTATTTTTAGACTTTTTATTACTGTAATTTATTTTAGATCTTAGAAGTTTTTCTGATTATTGTTAGAACAGAACAATTTGTAAAACAACAATATAGCTGAAAATTTAGTCCTGTATACATATTTGTAATAACAATAATGATTTTCTCCTCTACTCTCCTCCACCCTTCTCCACTCTTCTCCTCTAGTCTTCTCTTGTTTTCTCCTTTCCCTTTTTCCTGTCCTCTGGATTTTTCCTCTTTGTACTCCACTCTTTACTTCTTCTTCATTTTCTCCTGTCTCTTCTTTCTATCGCTTTCTTCCCTTTTTCTCTTCTCATCTACATTTCCTTGCATCTTTTCTCTTGCACATAATTTCATCTGTTGTTGTCTTTTCTTGCCTTCTTTCTCTCTTTTTACCGCTTTTCTTATCTCCTTTCCTTCTTTTTAGTCCTTTTCCGCACTCATTGATTGATTGATTGTTCGACTACAGACAATACAAGAACTATCAAGAGTCCTAATCCTAATACTGGATTTAGGGATATTTTCATTGGGCATGCTTCTTTTTCAGTTATCTTATCTAGCACTTTTCCGTTATCTCATGCAACACTCTTTGCCTAAATGTTGTCGCATTTTTGCTTAATGGAATTCTATCCTCTTTTCACAGATAAATCGCCACAAATGCAAGCGTTTAGCAATCACGCCACAAGGAACGCCTCCATGCATTTTTCTCCTTTCAACATAACCAACAACAAACTCGTTTGGGAAGGCGGATCTTTTCCATATGAAGAAACTCGACACGATGACCATGACAATGTCTTTTATAACCGCGCGGTAATTGTTGCTCCCATAGTGGGCTCTATATTTATTATATTTTTAGTAGTTATTGGAGTGTATTCGCTGCGGCAGTATGACGCACCTGAATTAACGCGTGCCAAAGACGCTGAATCTCCTTGCGAGAGCTGCACGCACAGCCGCGCTGATGGCATTCGATACAAAATTCAGAATTACGTTATGAGGATCTTTGATGTCAAACAAGATGCTGCATACATAATACGAATGAACCCTGGAACGAGGACACTTGCCCGCGGGGAAATCGTAGATGCGCGAGAAACTCTCGTGTGACACCCGACAATAACTGAAGCCTGTAGAAATCTAGCGTGGTAAAGTCGTAGACATCGTTTGTAGTGATTTATAGGCTGAAGTTACAGAGTGCAATGAAGAAAATGTGGACCATGAATGCAGATCGTGGGCTTTTGTCTAGTTTGTTTGGTTTTTGTGCATGAAATGCGAAACATGTATTATAACAATTCAAGTCAACAGCAAATAATGAAACGTGCACATTGGATCATAGCACAATTCAATTCAACAGGATGTCATAAACTCCATGTTCGGATCAAATCTTTTAAAGAATTTTCTTGTTCCATGAACGAGGTTTGGTTACACAAAGTGAATTGACCATAGAATATACATAGACTGTAGACATTATGGCTATGTAGTAGTTGTAAGAGATAGATTTGACAGGGGGCAAGAAACAAGGTCCTGTTTGCCACCCCTTGCCACTCAGTCCTGTTTCCAATTGTCTCAAGAAACATGAAGTGCTAAAATAATGGATTTATTTTTGCTTCTTTGAAACAAGGCTAACCTCCCTCTGCAACTTTCTCGAAGAGATGCTGACACATTGTGAGTTGTTTAGGCACAAGGCGTTTTATATTATCTCTTTTGTTTGTAAATTGAAAGGTATAAGAAGTAGAAAGTTTTGTGCTATGCATAACGTATGGCATGTGATTTGTTGTAAGTAGCGAAAGTTCCCAATGGCGCCAACGATCTCCTTTGAGAAAGCACGTGCTTTGTTTCAATGTTAGGTATCATCCTCCCGTTACGTAACACGAAGTCTGTCGCTTTTGAAACTCCACCGCCCTCTTTCCTAAGGCATTTTAGCACAACCCCCCCCCACTTATGAATGATACAATACAGCACCGTATCACACGAAAATACCCTCCCTCCCTCCCTCCCGCCCTAGAGACTTTACATGAATTAAAATGCCCGCCTCGCAGTAAGAGGCATTGCGTAACTGGTTAATGAACTCTTAATGGATAAACTCCAGCTAGATTATACTTGACATCATGTATGGCTAACTCTTTGATTGAAGTTCAATGTCTGAAGTGATAGAATAGTCTCCTTTGAAAATTGCATGTAGTCTATTTCCACATTGTATGGTTGCATGACGATTGCGGTGGTCTTGTGGGTTGGAAGAATAGATTTGAATTTATAGATTTGTGTAATTGCTTCCTTTTCTGGTGTATAGGGTTCAGTGTTAAATATAGTTATTATGGAAATTTTAAGATTTTCATTACGTAAACCATCACTGTGGTAGTAACTTTTGAAGTAGATCCGTATTAATTGCCGACAATACGTAAAATGTCAAATTTAGACGCCGGAGTTGATCATCTTTACTATACGTCAGATTGAGATAATTCTAAATGCTACCACAGCATAATGGACAGATCTTGATTGGTTATTGGTGAGCTCCCAAGTAGCCAATCACGATTTTCCGTGATACTTACCACCACTTATTGAAATCAATAGCATATTATCCTCGTTTTCTTCCCGCTGTAGTTGATAATAATACATGGCGAAAGTGTGTATTTGAGTGAAGAGAAATCCAATACTCATTTATACTAGAAAGCACAAACAGTGGATGTTGCATCTTATAGATCTTGTTGAGCGATATGACATTTAGACTTGCTACAATCTGAGGTTTGTCAAAGATCGCTATTCGAACGTCAGCCAGCCCCCATTATCTAGTGTCCTCATATTGATAACGAGAATTGACTTGCATATAGTACAATACTGCTTTACTTTTTTGTCTGTGCTTGTTCACCAGCACCCCATTTGTCAATAATAGGCCAGAATTTTGAAAAACTATTTCAAGTCTAGGCAGATCAAAGATGTTAAAATTGAGGTCAAATATAAAACATGTTAGATTGGGTTATTAAAAGTTTGACGTCATGAAGTTGTTATAGCATTTATCCAACTGCACAATAGTACAAAGGTTTATTGTGCACAATGCAGCAGCTATCAGGCAAGCGCTGCGATCGAATTTGGCTGTACACTCAGTAGTCATATTGAAAACAGTGGAAGTACAATGCTTATTAAAGACACGTTTTCAATATAATGTATTTTGGTGATTTAGAGGAGGTTGCTTTGAAATCTGTTTTTAATTGGCTGCTTGTTTAGCGCAGTTTGAGGTAGTAGTGCCTAAATGAAAAAGTTCTGAAAGACAATTTTTATGATGACATATTTTCTGTCACACTGCAATTAATTGCAGGCAATCTGTGGGTACGGTTCACATCCACTTTCTCACCTGCTACTTTCAACACTGGCTACTCACCAGCTAACTTGAAAAGACTTTTGATATCCTCTTGGTTTGATCAATTGTATCTCAACTGCTGGTTATCTTCGAGCATTTGCTTTTTAAAACAAGTTCCAGTTTACCCTATGAGCTGGAAATAGCGGATTCGAATTTGTTAACATTTTATGAGATTTGAAGAACGGTATTTGAAGTGGTTGCAATATTATGGCGAGCCCTAAAATAATTGCGAACTTGACTAGTTTGTGTCACGTTACAAACTGACATTGTGTATCTGTAGCTGGGAGAAAGTGTGATTGTGAGGGCGCATCATTTGAAACGAGGCCTTCGAAGTTGATACGAATCGGATTCCCAAAATGTCATGCAATCGGCAATGGAACTAGCTATCGATTCTATGCCCAAACCAAAAGAGCACCTCATCCAATCCCATTCAAGTAAATGGCTTCTATTATGTAGATTACTTGTTTATTCTTACTACCACGCCTTGGGTGTAATTTCAAGGAAAGACCACACCCTATGTATTATAATGATGTGGATGTGTAAGTAGTTCGTATTTTAGAATCATGTCTTGTGGTAAGAGTTCCGATAGGTCGTGGGTTCGAGCCCCGGCCGAGTCTTGGACTTTGTTCTTGTCTTGTGGTAAGAGTTATAGAACACTGCTTGAATAGACAATATTTTTGCAGCTTATTGTTAGTTTTTTTGTAGCTTATTGTTACTTGTGTTTAGAAATGTGAATGGTTAAGAATTAAATTAAGAATTGGGATGACAAAAGGATCGTAATGAAAGTAATTTGACTTATTTTTCATTTTTTATGCTCTTCAATTCAGCTTTCGAATGCGAATCCATTATTTCTCGAGTTCGAAATGTTTCGAAGAAGACTGGGGAAAATGGCTGTCACGTCTGAACTCCGAGATCTGAACGAAGTAGATTCCGTTCCCGTGTTTTGGGTAAAAAGAGCCTAGATTGGCAACTTGTACCACTTTTAAAATGGCATTCAACAGTTAAGACTGAAAATTTGTGGAAGCTTCTCTTTCCTTCAGACTCGTGAAATATGGTTGGCAATTCCCTTTCACTTCATTTCAGGGCCAAATTTAGAGTGATTTTGGCCACACGCCATGGGCTTGAAAATGTTGAGCGTGGTCTGGGTGAGGTAAACGTTCTCATTTTATATAATATGATAATTTATTTATAGTAAGTCTACGCATAGCTAAAGGAAACTAATAAAGCTGAAATGTCGAATTATCGCCGAATTTCTGTTCTACTAGTCATCACAAGGCTCTTTGAAGAGCTTATCGCCAACCAATTATACCAACACATGAATGATATGAATGATAATGGTTGTTTCTCTTCTGAAAAATCAGGGTTTTGCGCCTTCATTCTACTGTAACGAGTTTAGTTAAGATCACTGATGACTGGTATAATGGGATGGATCTAGGAAAGTTGATTGGGGTAGTCTGCATTGACCTCAAAAAGGCTTTCGACACTGTCGACCATGATGTCCTTTGCCAAAAGCTGGAATACTATAGTATTCAAGGTCGGGATTTAGCGTGGTTTAAATCCTACCTCTCCAATCGTAAGCAATTTACTAGGGTTAATGGTGTTGACTCTTCAATCCAGAAAATGAAGATTGGTGTACCTCAGGGCTCATGTCTTTTTTATCTATCACGAAAAAATTTAAACTACAACTAGATACATTACAGGCCCCATCCACAGCAGAAAAAGACAAGATGTTACCTAGTTCCCACTTCAGATGGGGCTTACAAACTGTGAATACAATTTACAATAATGAAAAGAAAAAGAAATGGATCAAATACAATAACATCAAGTAAACTTTCATAATGAATTGTAAAACAGGGGAGAAAGCAAGAAAAGGAAAAAGAGATAAAATTACTTTATGATGAAGTAAGACATTAACCTAGATGAGAATATATTCATTTAATTTTCAGACATAGCTTTACTTTTGATATTCAAGAAAATTTAAGAATATCCTAAGGCTCAAAATAGGGGTGTGCCGAGACATTTTCTGTTTGGGGTGGTGGGGGCATTTTGACTATTTGACCAACTACTGTTGTTTAAAATGGTCACGGAAAAGACTGTGGCCAACTCTTTTACAGCATGGCCAACTTTTAACAAACTTTCTGGCAATTTCAGACATATTGGGGGATCTCACACCCCCCACACCTCCCATAAAATATACTCAAAACCAAAAAAATCTATAAATAGTAAAGCTCAGCGAAAAATGAGGTGTTCTTTTAAACATTGTGTACTCTTTCATTTACTCCTTTGCTATTGATTAAGATTTTATCACTACAAGATATTTTTACAAGAAATTTTTTCAGCCCCACTAAAAGACGTTCCTAACATTATTTTAACAATTCCATTACCAACACTTTCTTTTAGATTTTAAAATTCACCTACTGGAAGATGTTGTCACAGTCTGTCTTAAGCTTTTGACCACCCAAAGAACTTTCAGAAACTAGTAGTCAACCCCCTAACATCTCTTGCATTATTTGGTGAAAGGAAATGTATTGTTTATTAGACACAGGATGTTTCAGACCAAGAAAAATCCGCTATCATTCGATAATCAGCAGACATTTTGAAATTCTCCGGAGGTGAGCAATTTAGCGCATTTCCCGCCCGTACAAAGGATGTTGTTTGGTCTGGCTTTTGCCAATGAAAAGATAGTAAGCCCTTGCGAGGCAGAATGTAGACGCTGTGCATGGCTCTTGCAGAGGATAGTGCGAGACACGAAGCTGCGAAGGCCATATTCGATATCAGAGTTTATGAATCACTGTAGACCAGAATGACGTGTTAACTGGTGGAATTTCATTAATATCTAGGCATGTATCACATGATCCAATAGCGTTCCAGACAGCCAATCACTGCTTCTAGTTATTTGACTCACAACATTTTCTCATTGTGAATGCTATCACCATAATAAAGGTTCTTTTTATGACAGATGATATAAGGAGTGTGCGTAAACATGGACCAACGGAACACAGAGTGAGGTGCTAAAGACTTTGGCCAATCATTATTTAATAATGAAATCTGATGCGTGAGCTCTGTAGCTTTCTATTGACAAAAATTCACAAATTTTGAGCCGTTTATGGTGTTGTAGACTTGACACTGTTTAAAAGAGCGAGTTGGGGCTCTTCTGTATGGGCGAGGTGGCATTGCGGTTAAAGCACATGACTCCTGTTCAATGTGTAGAAGGTATATGGTTCGAGCCCTACTCGAGGACTTTGAGATAAAGGGACGAGAATAGGAACTAGCCACCCCATATCTCCCACGTACGAACGTATACGGGACTACCTTTACTTTTTTTAAACTCTTCTGTAATAGAATCGTGAAGAAGCGACACGTACATTTGAAATAATGATACATCTTAGTAAATGGCAGATGCTAAAGCTAAAAATTTAACATATATTATATTACATACACAAAAAACTCGATATAATATATTATATATATATTATTTTAACATATATTATATTTAATTCGCATACACTTATAAATATTCGTAGGTCTAAAAACCCAGAACTGAAATTTCTTGACATTTTATGCAGTCAATCACTACTTGTTTGCAAACTACATTCTTCTGATCTTAAGATAATACTTAAAAGGTTTATAAAAGAAAATAGTGTCAATATACGTTTTGACAGGAAAACTTTCAAAAAATGCTATCTTTTTATATTCTAGCTACATGAACTTCTTCTTCATCGTTATATTCTCTCTCTTCGGACTTCGTAGTTCAGTGCTTTGTAGCTGACATCTAGCCTTCATTTTTGAGGGCTCGGAGCCTTCAAAATGAAATCTCAGTTTATTCAAAATCAAAACATGACAATTCTCCTCAGCATCCTATGCATAACAAAAAGGCAAAGGGGTAAAATATACTTAATATTACCATAATTACTCGAATAAACGCCGTATGTTTGGGTTGGATTAGGAAATAAGGGCCACCCTCAAATAAGCGCCATTCCTTGAACAGACGCCGCGTTTTGAAGTATGAGAAAAATGTGTATAT